>KK499790.1:907621-1192648 GCA_000688715.1 Glossina pallidipes | reverse complement strand
CTACGATGCAAGTACTTACATCATCTACGATGCAAGTACTTACATCATCTACGATGCAAGTACTTACATCATCTATGATGCAAGTACTTATATCATGTACGTTGCAAGTACTTATATCATGTACGTTGCAAGTACTTACATCATGTACGATGCAAGTACTTACATCATCTACGATGCAAGTACTTATATCATGTACGATGCAAGTACTAATATCAACAGAGCTCGGTAAAGAAATTTTGGTTTTTGAAATTTGAAGGGTTCACACCCTTCAGAAACAATTCATTTTCATTTAAAGGCATTTCCAAGCAAAAATGCGTTATTGTAACTTCATTAAGATTAGGCAGGAGTGACAATTCGAAAACTTGCAATGCCTCCGCCAACAAAAATTTAAAATTTAGGGTAAACTGTGTGAGGCTGATTGTGGGCTTGGCTATAAGGAATTATAAAGTTTCTTGACTTTTCCCCTGTCATTTCGAAAAAGTTAAAACGTGCGATTGTTTCTGTGGCAGACTTAGGAAAAGAGGCCCTTTCGAGCAAACTAGCGTTAAGAAAAAATGTTTGACCATGAAATGGTAATTTTATGGTGCTGCGATTGCAGGCTAATGTATAAAAAATTTATTGCGATAAAACAATGTCGATAAGAAAAGTCAAAACTTTAAAAGAGTTTTTCTCGAAACACGATTTTTAAAAACACCACGCAACATAACACGAACAATTTCCATTTCTTTTTTTCGAATTTTGGCTTCCAAATAGTAGTCTTTAGTGCAACGTGTAGGATACTTTCGATTAAGTTCACTCAAAGGGTTATCACTGGTAAAAGAATAACATTTTGTACCAAACACCGCTTGTGGTAGCAGGCGGTGCGGTGCAATACGTTAAATTTGTGTCGTCGTATTCAATACCCAGAAAGACCTGAAATAGATGTGCCTTTTATTGCTATACTGATTACTATACTGATCGATTTACCTTTGCCTATCCGTCTGTCCATTTAGCTTTCTTTTCCTTAAGCAATGTTTTTTAAATATTTTAATGAAATGTAGGACATAGGACACAATTGAAAATGGTTCGAATCGGACCACTTTTTCGACCACTTCCCATGCAATGCTTTACTTTCAAAAGTCGTTATATGAATAACTTAAGTAGAGCGTATGGTATTCAACAGTGCGCCGTGGACAACAATTGTGTTTTCACTTGTTTCACCCAAAAATATTGAATTTTTTTTTAAACTCTCTCACGAAGGCTCCCTATTTATTCCTCTAGATCATAGAAATGTAGATGAAGTAATTTTTTTCTTATTGGATTCAAATTTGCACCAATTACAGCGCGTGCAACGTTCCGAACAGTCTATCACTTTTCCTTTCATGCTAAAAAAATTGCCAAAAGAACTACTTCTTTTTGTAGTGCTATACAGTGGCGTTATAAATCATATTTACGCCGGATAAATTGGTAATGAAATAAGCTTCTACAGAAAATCTTTCATGCCATTTCCTTTTTTTAGATCATTCTTGAAATCTTGATCAATATCAATAATTATATATCGTCAAACGAGTTCAGATATTCATTCGTTTCAACATTTCAGCTAAAGCTCGATAACAATCTATACATATTTCTATCTTGGGACTTTACAAAACCCACTATATTGGGCTTCGTTTTTTAGTATTCTTTATATAGAACAATTTCGAAAATTATATTCTGTCGTGACCGAATCTTTTATTCCCACCACCATTACCCTAAAAAAAAACAAAACAAGTAAAAGAACTAAATTTTCATCTTCTATAATGCGGAGTGGGCGCAACTAATTTATTCTATTTCCAAAATAAAAACTTTTGTCGCATAAGCGTGTAGGCGTGCTCTTGAAAAAGTTTCAGTCACCACAAAATTCTTTTGCAAATTTATAGGCGATATCTTCATTTTCGCTAACGGGGGAATGTTTACCACAAATCCTAAGCAGTTACGCAGACGAAGAGATGGACAGACGAACAAATGCTTACTTGCGTTGCCAATTTAAAAGTGGCTAAGAATTTATGGAGGTTTTGAAGCTTGTTTTTGCGTCTTATTGAAAAAAAAATTAAATTTTGATATACTGTAATACTGGGTAGACATAGTTAACTTATTCCATTTTTGTACAGATGCTACCATTGCCCTTAGAATATGCGTTTACATTTTTGTACATTTATATGCTATAGTTAATGAGTAAAAAACCAATTTTTTATTCTTATTGAGAAACAAAAAAGGTCTCAGATTACGCGGTGGCGTGGGCGTGTCCTTCGACCAATTTGGCCCAATTTCAATATCAAGCTGCATGCAAGAACTTTCAATGTTGCTGCTAAATTTGAAGTCAACAGTTTAATTTCGGCGGACAGATGCACCGACACATACAGAGACAGACAAATATGCTTAAAACGGTTTAGAATTTAACGCAAGTTAAGAATATATATACTTTCTGGGGTCTCTGAAGCTTCCTTCTGGGCGTTGCAAACGTTTTGACAGAGTTAATACACCCCTCATACTACGGTGATTAGTAAACAAATATGTGGTCGAGTAGGCAAACGACCTCGCCTATTCAAACTTCAAGTGCGGTAGAATTTTCAATAAGGTGCCAGTGCTTTAAGACTCTTATTCTCTGGCTAAATTAATTTTAATGATAATAATAATAATAATAAAATAAAAAATCTTTGACTAGCACTTATACTTCTGACGGCTTCTAAACTTGCATAATTTACCAAAATAGAGGTAATCCAGGGGTCCGCTAAATTGGTAAATTGTAACAGGTTTAGAAAGAAGGCCTTGTAACTCGGCCTTGCTTTTGCTTACCTGAATATCTTCAGACATAGATTCGTCGTAACGCGCTTTATTAAAAACCGGCGGATTATCATTTATATCCTCAATGGTGACTTTAAATGTGCAAACATCGTCTAATGGCGGCCGTCCATTATCGGTTGCCTGAACTGTCACGTAAACTTGCTTTTCTTGTATGGGTTCATCGCGGTCGAATGTATGTTCGGTAACAATAACACCGGTCGAAGGATTTATACGAAATTTCGGACGCTCGGCAGCCGATTGCACGAGACTGTATTTAATCTCCTGATCCGGATCAGGGTCTTCCGCTCCGACCATAATCACAAATGTATTTTCCGGCTGTTCTTCTTTCACCGAAGGCTTGTAACCGGCACAATTTTTAAAAGCCGGCTTACGATTATCAACCGAATACAAAATTTCATTGGAATTTATATTATTACTGTTGGTATTTGTTTGATCGAAATATATTGCCGAATTACCGCTAAGCGTTGCCGGCAAACCCGAATACAAAGCGTTAACCGATTGCGAAGAACGTTTCCAACGCAAAGGCATTCCTACGTACCCGCTATCACTGAAATTTGCTATTAAATGAGAAAATTCATTTATCTCTTTCGTAGAGTAGGAATGCTGCGAATGGCTGGACTGAGCGACGGGAACACAAGACAGAAGACCTATTAGTGTTATAACTGATATTGTTAACGTTGTTATTAACGTTAGACAATTTTTGACAGGCAGGCATTTCCTTTTAAACATATTCGTATAATGATGATCATAATGATCATCTTGTTGAAGATTTCGCTGTCGTTGTTGTTGCTGTTGGTGTTGATGGTGCTCTTGGTAATGGAATGAAAAATCTGGTAGGCGTTGTTGTATTGCTGCATATAAACTTGAGTCCGAAGGCATTTTGTAACATCACACACAACTTTGTGGTTTAGTTGGCTTAGCAGGCAGGAACCAAAATGAAGTGTAACCGTTTTTTAATATATTAACCGAGACGTACACTTTAGCCTAAGGCCAAAAGAATTCATGAAATTCTTATAATTTTCATTGTGTAAGAGATCAGTTTTACATTTTTTTTTTTTTTTGAATCTCAATATTAACTATACTAACATGAGTCACTTGGTATTCCAGGTAAAATTTTTTTTTTTTATTTCCGTTAGTATTAGATCATTAGCATTGTTTAAACTTTTATTTTTTATTTAACTTCATTTAAATCTAAAATAATGTAGCAAAACGTCATCGGCATTCAGGTTTCATGGCAACGGTTAACAAAACAAACGAGTTTTTTTCATGCTTTGATTTCGCTAAATTTTTAAATATAACGCTTTTTATTTGTTATCCATGAATTAATTATTGGAACGATATTATTATAATTCTTTTTTTTATAGTTTACTTTTTAGTAAACAATTTCCGATTTTATTCTTTTTGCTCATTTATTTTTTCTACTTTTCACACGCGTGTTTATTGCTTGCTGTCTTTTATTAAACATCTATTCTATTGTTGATTTTACTATAAACAGGTAAATCCAGGCAAAAATAGTGGTTATTCAAAGTAAACGCTGTTGTTATTGTATACGTTGTACACGCTGCACACAAACGTAACGATGAACTCTAAGTTATGCCTCAACATATCTATATGTGCATTTATGTGTGTTTATGTGTGTTGCGCACTTTATTTTATACCTTATTGCAATCATATTATGCTTATTGCAGTTTCAATCAGCTACCTTTTTGGTGTGTATTTTCCATTAAAGTTATAAAAAATATAAATACAAAAATTCTTTCTTTTATATTCACTTTATTTAAATTAATTTTTTTCTAAATTCATTTAACGTTTAGTTTAGCGTTAAAAATTTACTTTCAAGTAATTTTTTACTTTCTGTAATACTTCGTTTGAAGAGAATTTTGTTGTTCTCCCGGCAACAAGTTTCTTACTCTTTTCCGTCCCGATCGCCTTGCACGCCTTACTCTAATAATAATAAATAACCGTCCGCGCACCAACCATATCTGAAAGAGACTGAAGTTACTGAAGAACTGAAAGAGAAAGAAGTCAACCCAACCAGAGAACATCAATTAAATCACAAACAAAACAAACGAAAACGACTCTGCCAACACATGATTACGCTTGAAAACATCTGATCTTAAACATACCTGATTTATTTCAATAATGAAAAGAGAAGATTTTCAAGAAATATTCAAATATTTAGCCTCCGTCCATTTTAATGAACACTTTCTAACAATAACGTCATAATTAAATTTATTATATAACTTACACTACTCATTTTAAATCTTCGTTTGGCTATTTAACTTTTATGGCCTTTGTGGCATTTAAAATGTCCGCCATATTTGCGTTAAGGTGACCACACGTCTAAATGTTTGCAACTTGTTTTTTAACATTTGATGAATTGGACGGAAATACGACCGAAACAACAATAAAATGATTTGTTGGTAGAAAACAAAATTAAAAAATATTACAGATATATCGTCTCAAATTTAAAAACCTGAAATCTGGTCACCTTAATTCACCTCATTTAAATATAAAAGAAAAAGAGAGGACTACAAACGCCGAAAAAATCATAAACGAGAAAGAGACAACTGGTAACTAACTTAAGCTAATTTAAAACTATATGAAATTATTACGTTGCGCGTGCATAAGCATCAACCAAAAGAACTGAGTTTACATAACCAAGAAGTTTCAAGTTTCTATTTTTTGCGTCAATAACTCCTTTTTTAGTAATTTATTATAGAAAAGATTACATAATAGAAGATTGAAAAATTAATCGTTTTATTATGTTTGTATATTTGTATGCTCAATAATACTATAATTATTAGTTCTAATTTAATTAGAGTTTTATTATGAATGGATTATGTTTAGTATCGTATTGTTCAGTTATTTATTTTGAAAATGTGAGAGCTCGTAATTCGTTTAACTAATCGAATTGAGGATGTTTCTTTATTATTAAGAATTGCTTGAATATTAAATTGTGAAAGATGAATTATTTTATTTCGATATAACAAAAAATGATTCTATTATATTATTAATTGAAAGTTTAGTCATATCAGCAGCAATAACTAAAAGAGCTCAAATTCATTTTTCTTCATGACTTTTTGCGACAGGACTTTATTTATTAATTCGATTTCCTATTAGCTTTATTAATTTAATACGCGACTTGCGTATCTTAAAGTAATATATTTTATATTTAAAAGGAAAAAAATATTATTATAATAAGAAAATAATTTGTTTACAAAATGTTTCTCAAAGAAACAAAAAAAATAGTAATAAAAATATGTGAAGAGAAAATATCGTACTCTCAGAAAAGTCAAAAACGCAGCAAAGTATATTTTAGTCTCAGAAAACAAAGATATTAAATCAACTAAAAAAAATCGACTAACTAAATTAAAAAAAAATTAGATATTATTTATGTAAACACAATTTGCACAATTTAAAAAACGGGAGGTCTCTCCCTCTCTCCACTACTTTTTCTCCTTTTTATATGGTAAACCAAATTTTAAAATAACAATGCCAGCAATGTCAAGTAAAGATCTCGCTACTTAAGAGAATACAACAGCTATCAACCAACAATCTCTTCTACTGAAGCAAATGAAGAGAATTATTAAACCAAAATGAAAACACAACTGAAGAAAGGAAATAACAGTACAGAGTCTTCTATTTCTTCTGTTATTCAGCAAACCAACAGTTCGCCGAGATCTCTTTTAGTAAAATATATGTGTGCTTTGCGAACTTGGCAAATTAATTATTGAATTGAAACGGCCATTGGCTCCTTTTATACAAAATTGAAATCATCCTTTGTGTGGTTTATAAAAAAATTCACCATCTGTGGAGGAATAATCGTGAAAATAAAATGGCATCACATTTAGTCGTTTACTTGTGAATCCAAATGTCTAGACTCATCAAATATGGAATACTGCCTGACCGTATCGTATTAATGTAAAAAATTTCCCACAATTTATTCATTAGTAGATTTTTATGGCTTTTGTTTTGTTGTGTAAAACGCTAATGTAAGTTTACACAGTCCCTACTATTGTTGTGGAAAATCCAAAAATTCGAAAATATGTTTCTTAATCGCTCTTTATATCCTGATAATGCGATAAAAATTTTTGTGTAATTTTATTCTTAAACTAATATTGAAGGAAGAAACATAACAAAACAATTATCAAATGAAATCCATATGCATTATTTTCATTTCTTCATACTTTGATAAGGACAATTGACGGCTCCAAAACCGGATAATATATTCAGTATATATGCTATACTGTGCGATTTGGACGAATTTCAATATCAACCTTCGTGCTATAATTTCTAATGTTTCTGCCAATTCTGAAGCAGATAGCTTACATTTTCCGATCAGGGGAATGTTCACCGCAGGCGGACAGAGAGACGGACATGCTTTAATTGGCTTAGAATTTGACGTTATTCAAGCTCTCAATGAAGCTTCCTTTTGGACAGTGGGCATAAAAAAAAAGAAAAACACTTGGTTAAGGTTTGCTCGTTATATTCTCGTTTTTTTATTTTTGCTTTCAATCTCCTTAAATGTTAAAACCTATAATATAGGAAATATAACTAAATTTTATACATATATATTTAGATTAGAAGAAAAGTACCAACGGTCAAAGTAGAGGCTCCAACAGCTCCGGCCTCGAAAATATTTCTTCAAAGAAATTGTCAAAGGAAGTGCGGAAAATTATTGGAACTGCGAGGTGCGCTTATAAAATATTTATAAATTAAAAAGCTATCATTTTTTCGACCTTTTGACTGAAGAAGTAAAAAAGAAAATTCACCACCGCTTTTAATAAAATTGCTTGAAAGTTTGAAAAAAAATTGAAGTTTACTTTTTTTTCTTGTATTTTAGATTTTTTTCTTTTATAACAAAAGCAGATTTATTATTTGTTTTTTGGACACATCTCCGCGAAGTTTCGGTTGTTGGTTTGGTTTCAGAAGAAGAAAAAGATTTATAGTTACAATTACTAGTAATTATTTTAAAGTCAAGAATTTATGGTTAGATAACAAAATTTTTAAAAGAGAAATATTGACAACGGGTAGTCGTCGTTAAATGTGAATGTGGTGGTAAACTCAAACCTCTTTCCATTGCTAAAGTTTTGTTTATCTTCCAGAAACCGGTCGGCTAATTCAGCGTTGTTGTGAATTTAAACCAAACTTTTTGTGGCGCTTTCATATGACTCGTATGATATAGTGACAGCTCCATTTCCGAAAATGTACGAAACAGAACGATGATTGTAAGTTCTAAACAAATCATAGAAAAAAACAAATACTCCGCAAGAGTATTCCCGAATGAGAGAACCTATTAAATTTTAATACAATTACCGAATGAGGGAATCAATCAAAAATCAATAGATTGATGTGTATGCTGTTGTTGTTGCTGGTACTGTTCCTCTTGTATTATTGATAGTAATTGTCCTAATATGCTTGTGCCATTTCAACGGCTGTTCGAACTAAAAACAACAAAGTTTTACATACTTATTATATTACACATATAATATATAAATATCTAAATATATGTACTTACTGGTTGTTGTTCATACGTGACTTAAATTTGCAGAATTTCTCCCTTCTCCGCGAACGAACGGTTAGTAAAACTAACTGTTTTGCTGCTGTTCAAAACTAACTGTTTTGCCAGAGTTTCTTCTTACATAACTTGCACCACTCATTTCAATTCTTAGCTTAGCTACTTTTTTTATAGTTTTGTGGCGTTCAAAATGTCGCGGAATTTGTGCAGTTAGGTGACCAAACCTGTCGATTTATTATGTATGGAAATGAGGGAAGTAGAAAATTATTTTAAGTTTATATATATGTCCTAAATTTAGAAAACAACAGTTTGGTCACCTTAATTCAATGCATTGAAAAAAAAAAGACTGACAATGTAATTATTATTTTGTTGTCGTGCGTCTGCATAATCAAACTAAGAGATTCGCATAGGCAATAAGTTATTTCATCACTAATTAGTAATTTATTGTAGAAAAGGTTGTTTGAAAAATTAATAGTTTTTTTGTAATTACAATGAAATTAATTAGAATTTTATTAGGATCGGAAAATTAGCTTAGAGTTAGAGATTAGAATTATTTTTCTTTAATTAACAAACATAAGTTAAGAAAATTTTACTTATAAAATTAGAAATGAAGGATAGGTGTTTTTTAAAAAAATGTCATTTCGTTATTTTCCAACATTAGATTTAATTGCATTTTTTTACAACGAAGTCGACAGTTGGGCCGCATTTTCATTTTAAGCACTTAATATAGCAAGAGTTGTTTTTGAAAAGATTTGTTTGAAGCTGCGGAATTGCTTTCGTTTGATGCCTTCTCAGTTATTGAAAGACGAAATTCCGACTTTTTACTATCGATAAAGTAGAAATGTTCTTCAATCATGAAAAGATTATTCAATGTGTACGAGAAAGACAAGTTTCAAAATTGGTTTACAGAATTTCATTCCGACAATTTTAATATCGAAGATGTACCACATTTTAGATCGAAGATGAGCAATTTTTTCATTAACCGGCCAAAAAATTTTGAAATTCATATCACGGCAGTCACAAGAAACAAGGTCGAACTATTAATAAAAATGCTAAGTTGAGCCGGTAGTGAACGCAGATACAATTCTATGTGCGAGCAAATTGAATTATATGAAATTTTAAACGACAACTTCATAGGCCGGCTTTTGTCCATGCCTGTTCTTCTAGGTCAGTTGAAGCTGATGAAGACAAAATGAAAAGATTAACTGAGGCAAACCGACGGATAACAACTCTAGACCCTAATAGATATAATAAATAGAATGATGGAGCCTTAATTGAAAGGTAGATAACACGCTCGAAGGTCTCAGATAACTTTTTAGTTGATAATAAATATTTTTCTCTTCCTACCGATTCTCTATTAAACTATTTATTCCAATTCTTATATCCAAGTATTGTTAATTTTTCTTAACTTTTTATAAATTACGTCTTTTTTTTTTAATTTTTTTACACTTATAATTGTTTTTAACTGTATACATTGCTATCCATAATTTGTCTTTCAACAATTCTTTAATTCTACTTAGTTAATCTTACATATTATTGCTACGTATATTTACAAAAGACTATCAACAGAATATTTTAATAAAAAAAAAAAAAAAACTGAATAATTCAGTTATAATAATTCCTTTATACAGATCATGTTTTCTTCAAAATTCTTTTCTTGCAATTTAATCCGGTTTGTTGGTACATTCCTCAGTTATAATGGATTCTATACTATTGTTATGATTCGTTATTGCATTAATGATTTTTCAGTATTTATTATGCTGGGCCAGTAGCTGCATATCAGTTAAATATTTGATAATATGTACTTTGGCTTCCGCTTTTTGTCGTACGCCCAGCGTATTTAACATGTCGGTTACAACCATGCCAAACGACTGATCTTCGGCGCTGACACCTTGATTTATTGAATTCTGAAAGATTTTTATTGAACCAAGCATATTATCATTGTGATGTTGCTGTTGTTGCTGCTGTTGTTGTTGTTCCTCTTCACCAGGACGTTCACGTTTCAAAGCGGGCTCATAATAATAGGTTTTTTGGTCTTTAGACGCGTTGGTGGTGGCCAGTTGGGTGTCACCAGTTACAACAATCGCTGCAAACCATAAAAAAAGAAACATTTGTAAATTTTTCTTTTAGGTTAGAATTTTGGTTATTCATGTATAGGATAGGAAAGGCGGGGCGCCTCCTATGGAAAGATCATATACTTACCGTGCGGATGAGTTAGGGCCTGAGTTGTTATCGTGGCACTACCATTAAAAGGTGTCGTAAATATATCAACGACTTGTTGTTGTGTTGTTTGTTGATGATGATTTTGTGGTGTTGCCTCCACTTGAGCAGTTACTGTGTTGGTAGCAGTTTGCGCTGGTATAGATGCCGCTGCATTTACTTTGCCCAGCAATGATTCACGATATTGTCTATTGCATAAGTAAAATTAAATTGTAGTTTTTCATTAAATTAATTTATTTAAATTAATTTACCTTATTGAGTCCATTAAAAACGACATCTGCTTGAAATAACGCCATCTGGAATCCTGACTAATTTTTAACTCCCTGGCAAATTTGTCGCGTAAGCTCTTCCAACGTTTCGTACATTTTTGTTCTACAAGAAAAACAGAAAAAATATAAATTAAACTTGGCTGATATGTTAAAAAGTATACAAAAATAATTTTTTTACAAAGTAAATAATTCTTAAGGGTTTATATGTTTTTCATTGCTTAAGTTTTTTCAGTTACTCAATTGTAACAACTAAAACTACTATAGTGGACCATGGTCCACTATTAACATCACCCTACAGTTGTTCGTGTAACTATCTTATATGGAAAGTGGTCGAAAAAGTTCTCCTATCCGAAACATTTTCAATAGCCTTTGTTCTTGGGTCAAACCATATCTTAAAAATTGCGACGCCTGGATTAAACAAAAGAAAACAAGATGGGCAGACAGGCAAAAAAGCTTAGCTCGAATCTGATTCTGCATCGATCGTTATAATAAAAGTTGGATCTACCTCAAGTCCTTCTGGGCTACCGCATCCGCACAAGTACCACAAGTGGTGTTATGTATAAAAATTTTAAGATTAGTTCAAGCTTTGAGGGTGCGCAAAGAAGAAAGTATAATATGAAAATATTAGAGATTTGGATAACTTTCAAATTTTCTCGGAATCTGCAATTTGGCAATGATTTTTAATTACCGTTGTTAAAGAAATGCTGTTTACGATTCTTCTTTTATTAGGTAGCACACACTTGATCGACAAAGATCGGCATTTGATAACCACAAAAGTTGCAACTAACCACAACATTAACTAGTCGTCTAATCTACTTATGAGTGTAACAAATCGGTTCAGTCCAGGTTTGAGGAGAATCATAATGTCATCAAACATCTTTGACATAATCGAATCATTATGGGAAAATGAAATAATTAGAGGATGCTGTGGTAGAAGAATAAGACAAAACTCCCTTCGAAACTAATCAGACACTCTACGAATCTATTTCGGAAGGAATAAACAACTGTTCTGGTAGAAAATGGCGGCACAACACCTTATTAATAAATAAATAAAAATTATGTCTATGTCAGGTGTTCGTATTATTTTGTCCATCGCTTGTATGACACCTTCACCACATCGATGCCAGTACTAGAAAACAAAAGCAAAATGTGAGACCTGCATTGAAGTTTTCCATGAAGTTTTCCTATTTCCGCACTATTTCAAATAATTATCCACAAAAATGAACAAAAAAGGCCAAAGGTGAAATTTATTCAAAACAGGTGTCTATTGATGGGTGAATATGTGCAAAAACTCGTTCGTCGTGAGAACTAAAGCTTATCACCTTTTACCGTGAAATAAAACTTTTTTGAATTTCAAAAAATAAAATAAAAAATTTTTCGTTTTCATATTTTGTATTTATTGCCTAAAAATAATTGCTGGATTTGCAATTTCTCCGCCTTCAAGTTTCGTTCTATTTTCAAATAAAATAAACGTGAAATCTTTACACCTTTTTTTCTCTTACTCTTTTGGCCCATAAACAAATTTAACCGTCCCATCTCTGGAGTAGAAAACAAAGTAGTCTGAGGATAATGCAAAAAAACGCACAATTATCTCTCTACATTTTGCACTCATTTAACACCTGATTGAGTGAAATATGTATCGCACATGCGCTAATTGGAAGCGAAATGGATGCAAACATCCGTCTTGTCCGGTTGACAAGAGAGCAAAGAGAGTGAGGCACGTGTGTTAGAGGAATGAAAAGCAGAAAAAATTTCTTCTTCCACAAAATGTTAAGAAAAACAAGAGAAGAAATATGCGAATCTTTTGACACCCATCAATTCTACTTATGCTAAAAATTAAAGAAATTTTTCAATTAATTTTTAATGTGAATAAGACTTTTATAGACCACAGGGTATTTGTAGTAAAGTATTATAAAATGATTAAGCAATGATTTCACTGACTTTCTATACACAATTCAATTGCGGTTTGCAATACACTTTCAATTGGAAATTGCAAAAGATGGTTCTCAATGAAACGTAGATGGATGTTCCATTCCCTATGTTATTAAGTGTTTGCAGAAGAAGCTTCTTCTGGAACATATCTTTGCCATGGAAGCGAAGTTATTTATTTAATGATTGGTTGCTCATTATCTATTCAGATATATATAGATATATTTTATAATTAATTAAGGAATAATTGGGTGCATTGTTTGCTTAAAACATGAACTGAAATATAGTAAATATCTTGGTTTCTTCCAAAAGCAAAAAGACACACGTTTCTATTAAATGCCACCTCGTAATGATTTATTTCTCTTGTAAAATATTGAAACAAATACATGACAGCACTGGCAACAGTATTTTGTTCAGCTGGTTGACAACAAAAGCGAATGCTTACCTGATCACCCTCCTTATGTTTACCAGCACATGACATGCTTATCAGCAATAATATGCATATTAAAAGGGCAAAAAAAGGTACATTGTAAGCTAGACGAAGCTACAAATACGATATTTTTCTATTAATCCCTGCTTGATATGAATATCAAAAAAAAAAAAGTTCAGATAATTTAAAAAGTGGAAAGCGGAAAGAGTTAGAAGACAAAATCGTAACCGTAATTTCGAAAAACTAAAAAGTAAACGGACTGAGGGACGTGGCTATATTGATCCTACTATTCATGTTGACGGATAATAAATATAGTTTCTATAATCTACTATTGTTTATACATGTTTATCTTCTAATTATACCAATTAGAAATTCATTTTGCCCCCAGTAGGGGACTTAAACCTCAAAATGCAAAAACAAAAAGAAAAAACAAAAAACCGACGACGACATTTAGACGAACAGCGAAAGTACAGCTGCGTAAAAGAGAAGTCAACGAGTAGTAAACGGGCATATAAACGCAAACGTATATATACATACATATATATACACACACAAAGTTCCTCGCGCTTATGAAAAGCTCTTAACTATAAACGATAATAATGGTTGAGTTTACGTGTTTGCCTGCATGTATGTGTGAATGCGCTGTGATGTGTATGGGAGTTGTTGTAAACCTCTGCCACCACCAACCCCGTTCTGCTTTATTCTTTTTTATTCATCTTATTGTATACAATCATGTTCAGACAGCGCAAAGCAAACAAGCACATCAGCCAAAGGCATACGAGATACTTTGTGTATATCTTTGCGCGTTGCTTTTTCTGCTTCTTTTTCAATTTAAGCAACCAGTGTATACTACACTGGTATAAACGTTACGGACAATGTTCTTGTTTTTAATTTACGGCAAAGTGTTCGCACATATAGATTTCTTTCGTTAATATATACAAATACTGGCGACAATAACAACATCAACATCAACAGATATGAGAGTTTGTGTGATTGCTTTTCCTCCTATTACTGTATTGCTGTTGTTTTTGGTGGTATTTAATATTATTGTAATGGCTGGTGAACGATACACAACTTGATACGTTATACGATTGAAATTTACATATATTTCACATTTATTTACATGTGTGTAAATGTGAGTGTGTGTGCGTATGCGGTTCGGTATTTAAGTGTACATAAGATATTAACCAGCTAAGCAACGAAAGGCAAATGCGAAATTTTCTATAACTTTATGCGTACATGTATCAATAAGATTTTGTCGTCAGGCTTAGGATAGTTTATGTTTTGTTTGTATAATTGAAAATTGAAAAAAAAAAAAAAATTGCAATAAGAAATTTGCAATATATAAAAAACGAAAACCCTTAGAAGTTATAGAATTATTTTCTTGCTTACGTTACTTACATATGTTGCATACATACCTGGAACACCCAATGATTCCGCAATTTGCTTCCATGTTTGAGCCTTTCTAACAAAATGTTTATAATTAAAATGCGAACGATCATAAATGACCGGATTCATTTTAACCGCTTCTATTAAATTCAAATCGAATTGTTGCTCTAAAGCTGGATCCATTTTATCCATTTTGCTGTCGGCTCTCAATATCCCTTCTGCTTGTGCAATAGGTGCCAACTATAGCTAACTCGTTCTGATAAGAATGTAGTTTTTATTTTCGACGCTAACTTAGGCGTTTAAAGAAAAATAGTTTTTTTTTTGTTTGCAAAAATCTACGTCAACGATTTTATTTGTGTTGTTACTGAAGATTAGAAGACTGCTACTGCACAGTGACTTTTTCTTTTTTCAGTTTTGTGTTTTATGTTTTTTTTTTCTTTTTTATACCTTTTTGAAGAAGTGTTCCAATTACAAGGAAAAAAGATTTTTATTCTCTTTTTTTTCTTTTTTTCTTTTTTTGTATATTCCACTACCTACCGATGAGGGCACAGCTACGAGTACGCAAACGACGACGTGGACGCGAAGCAACTGAAAAATATCTTCGTCAATGAAATCGAATAAGCTGACAATTGCTTGCGTCGAGAGTTATAGCAACACATCGTGCATATAGTTACATGGCAGAAAGAGATTCGTTTGACGCGACGCGTCAAAAAAAAAAGTTCTTTTTAAAAAAAATAGCGCAGGGGACCATTTTAAAGTGCATTATATGTTAAATATGAGCAGGCAATGTGTATGAGAAAAATAGTAAGTGAGCAATTTTCGAATGAGTGAACATAACAGGGGAAATTTATCTTAATTCTCTCAAAAATTAAAAACACAACACATTAACTCGGTTTCCTATTTACATTTTTATGAAAAAATTAAGTAAAACATATTGTGGTCAGTTAAAAGATATTTTTATTTAATGCATTTTTCCCTTTGGTTTGGAGTGTGTGTTTTTGAACAGCGCTGTGTTTATTTAACCATATTTAACATACTAAACAAATTACATTAAATAATTGAAGCGAAAAGCAGTGTTAACAATTCGAGTCTCATTGATTGGAATAATTTTTGTGTTTATGACATGAAGTTTTTAAGCCTAATAAGGAAGTTGGAAAAGTGTACAAAATTAAAATTTCAAAAAGGGTGTTGTTATAGCTGCGACTGTAGCTCTGTAGCGGTTGCTGCTACTGGGATTATATATCTTAATCGAGAAGATGTTTAGCAGTTCCGTACCAAAGCTGGTCAGTAAATCCTTATTGCAATTGTAAATATGCTATCAAGCGACAAAGGGGATTAATCAAGAGTGATGTTAGTTGAGTTGCTAGCGCTATTTATATTGCGAACATTGCCCATTCCCATTTCTTGATGCCTGTAAAGTGATATTGAAATGGAACTGAGATGCTGCATTTCCAATTTCGAAGCCAGCAGATATTCTTTGTTATGAAGCAAAATATTTGTGTTTTTCAATTTGAAAACTGCCTTCTTCTTTATCTATGAAGACGGATTCGTGAATCCAAAGTTGAAAAACCGCAACAAAGCTTCAAACTGAAGGCGTAGAGAAAGTAAGCTTTCCCAGAATTGCAATAACTAATAATGAATATTAATTCAAATTTTTTCAATCTAGTACGCAATCAAAATGAATGGATAGAACAAGACATTTTCTTAGAAGCAACTGACTCGCAAACCGCTAGAGAGTCGGTAACTTGCGAGGTTACGCCTTTTGACATCTAAGATGTAGCTTGCGGTTTAACAAGTTTCTTACGACCTAGTTCTACGTTAAAACGAGCGAGGTTCTCTGATAAGCTGGACTATACGTTTCTTTGTAGTAAAAGATGAAAAGATGCCGCGCTGCACGCGTTAATTTTGCGTATTCGACACCCTCCAGAGGGTTAGACAATCCCTATAAACTGGAGGCCTGATATGCGTTGGAGTAACTAAACATACTTATTGTATACGCCCCAATAAAGTCACTCTGGGGAATGTTGAGACCCGCCATTACATATTAATTATTTGGAATGATCAAACTACAGCCACCCGAAGGGGAGTATCCGTACCCAGCAGTCAGGATTCATACATTGGTTAACTGCGGCTTTCAAACTGTGATTGGGCATACCAGCTTCCACCACGATTTCCACGTGGTGTGTCAATATGCAAGCTTCCCCCGAAGGATCTTGGCAACCACCAATCTGCAGTTCTACCGATGCTGTTACCTCTACCGCAGGTACTCGTGACTTTGTGAGAGGGCTCCTGATCCCAGTGAAACTTAATTTTAGTCTATAAAGTCTTTAGCCGTACTTTACGCGGCACAGTTACTCTTGCCTCCGGGCCAACCGGACTGCCCTTCTTCAGGATATATTCGCGTCCAATACCACATCTCACATGGCGGGGTCCATTCTCTCAACTACAACTATATCAACGTAAAACTTGTCGCCAAGCTATTGATAGTCCAAATCTCAAACTCTTCTTCGCCGGTTAAAGACCGTTACCAGAGTTCACCAGTAAGATTTCCGGCACATCTATGCAACGATTAAACATACTTTATCTCCTCAGAAAAAAACAGTGGAGAAAACGTTAAATGAAAGTAGTAGTGCTATCAGACGACCGATCGTTCTTTCCTATCTTATGATTGTTACGTTATTATTAAATACTCGTAACGAACAATAGCAGTAATGAAAAAGGAAAAAGCATATATATAAAATTATATTGCCTTGGAGTTCATAATAGGAAATATATTTTCTTGGTAATACCAAATTGACTGATCATCGTTAGTGCTCTACAACTTGCTTGAAAATGTCATGGAATTCAATTTGACGTGCACGATCAAACTAGAATGGAACCAACACATGAAAGCGTTTGGCAGACAGAAGCCGTACGTGGAGGTTCATCTATTGACACATAAAGTATTTGCTTCTGATAAACAAACAGAATTCTTAGACTACGTTAATAAGCCAGTGGGGAAAGGTAAAAAAATCAATACTAATCAGAAACCTTTAATAGCAATACTCACTTCAGCTGCTTTATCTCCAAGACTACAGGCACCGTGATATTTGATTCCGTTGATTTCATTTCTACAATCGGTTACCTTTCACACGGATTTAGATGGTAAGCCGGGTGGAATTTTCCGCCGGATGTGTACATCCGACTCAAAAAAAGGTATTTTAATTGCACGCGGAGAGTTATGAAGGATTTTGGCTTTGCCACAGGCGGCATAATTAATGGTATTTAGCAAGAAGCTGAACATTTCTTGGATAATTTAAAAGGTATTATAAATTAACGAAGAGGAAGGCGTGCCGATGTCCCCATAGTTAACTTATTTACAGTTTACGTTTTAAATACCCTTTGGTCAATGATGTCTGATAAACGCTATGACCGTAAAAGTGAGGAAACCAATGATTTGTTAAAAATGTTCTTCGAATTATTCCAACATGTACATATGGTTGGTGCCATATTTAGTCTTTTTCTCATAATAAGTTTTATAGCACCTTACGGGTTATAATACTTTCGTGGAAAACCACCAACGTATCTGCAGATTTTTGTGCAAAAACGGAGAAAATCATCGAAAAACATATCTGAATATATATATATATAAATTTCCACGCCTTTTGATGGACAGTCATCTGCGAGAGTTGGAAAAACCTGAATGCAATGAATCGGTTATGGAAAACAGCTTTTGCCGGTTTGGTGAATTGTCATGGAGTTTTCTTTATACCGGCGGTTTAATACATCACTGGGATACCTTTGGTATTAATAGAATTTGTACGTCGTGGATTTGTTCCTAGGTCAGGATGGAGAGCAGTTATTTCATCAGCATCAGATATGTTAAAAGGCAATGCACTTTTAGATGGTATATATCAAGATCAAGTGTCAACTAAAATCGTCGAAATAAAAAAGCTCTCGAAGAATGTCTAAACCCATGCGTACTATTAACGATGTGACCTCGAACTGGATTGGGTCTCTAGTAAAACATATTCTGATAAGGGTCGAGGCCTTTGGGGATGAGAGACTGCTCGTTTATTGCTGTACATTCTGTCACAATTAAGAGGTAAAGTTGAGAATTTCCGTTCTTTTTGTTCTTCTTCATATTTAATATTTATATAAGTCTTGGGTATAAAGTCTTTGCTTCACTTCTATTGGTACGAAGTTCTCGATAATCAATAATTGACATTTATTTCCTTCGTCTTAAAATGGCAACCAACGAAAACACATTTTCAGAAACCAGATTTTATCCGTTGTTTGCCATTGCTCGTCAACTCTCGTCCTGAACCTAAAATAAATAAAACAAAATACTAAATAAATTCTTAATAATACTATTTTTATACAATTCTTAATAAATAAATTTGATAAAAAGTTTAATCGTTTCTTTTAAATTGATTTTAATGTGACCAATTTTAAATGCTTGTCGTTTCACGGTTGTCCGCACCACCAGGCGCATTGCCAATTTTTTTAAATGGCTGTCACCCCCTGTAGGTATACGCCATTGTTTAACATAACTTAAAACTAATAATATTTATAATAATAAATAATAATAAATAATATAATAAAAATAATAATAATACACCAATAATATAATAATAAAATAATAATTATAATTAAAACCCTGAACAAGTTATTGTTTGCAATAAATTGAAAACATGTTAATGAAGCAGACAAATCTACAGCAAGTACTTCTTAATGATGAGCGGCAGCCTCTTCAACTTACAGATCGGCCCATGTTTTTTTATTTTCAGACGAGTTCTCTAGAGACCATATCTAATAAACTAATATAATATATACAACATAATATAAACACATAATTTATGAAATATTTCTCTAAAATTTGTAGAATTTAGTAAAATAAATAAAATGAAACCTAACAGATTAATTCGGTGGTTACGGCCGTTGTCACAACATCCTGCTGCGTTGAAAAAGCCGTATCTGGATCTTTTTTGCGATGTTGTTTTCGGGCATATGCGTCTGCTGAAGAAGACTCTGTACGCTTTAATGAATACGCTGTGTACCATGTCTTTGGGCGCTTACGTATTGGCTTGTGAGGATCAAGTTGTCTTTATAGTTTTTAGCAATTTTTTGACCCCTCACTTCTTCGCAGGTGTCATTTTCATGCTTGGTCAGAGTTTGCAAGTATGAGTGGCAATTCAGCCGGATATGTCGCCTAATTTCGTCTTCCACCAGTCGCAAGTGAATATCTTCGGCGCGGGAAACGTAGTGCATCGACCGATCGTTGAAAGCTACGCCGTCTTGGTCAAATGGCTTAATCTCTTCTTCGACCTCTTCCCCAAGTTGGTCCTCCAGGAAAAAGTCCGTTTTGTATCTACTTGCCAACAGGAAGACCTGTCACGACATCATTCTCTCAATTATTTTTATGGTTTGCGCAGATGGATTTTTGCGTTTGTTGCCGTCGTTGGTTATTTTGTTAAAAAACCTCTCCAACAGATCTTGGCTTATCCTTTGTGATACTGTTCTTGTATCAGAATTAGCCTCTAATAACTCTCCCGCTAGCACGACGAAATTTTCGATCATTTGGCTAATGTCGATCGTTACCCGGTCCGTTTTTAATTCTTGGTTAAAGAATTCTTCTAGATTTCTTTTATGCTCTATCCAAGTGTTGGAGCCTATTGAAATTTTCTTGTTCGATTTTCATTAATTTTAATTTTAAAGAAATAACAAAACAATGGAATTCTTACCGAATATTTTCCCTGTTTTCAAAATTCTTGCATGCGAAAACAAAAGATGTATGGTCTGCATTCAAAAATGTTATCAATTTTTCGTCAAGCAAGTGAAAGAAAAGTATTTTTTAAAATCTTGTGCATCAACCAATTGATGCTGATATGTTCACAACTCAACTATTGAGTCTAGCTATATACATAAATGTAAAATGTAAACATTTTTTTTTTGCAAAATTGAAAGACAGACATTCAGTTTTTGAAAAGTGAAAGATAAATTATAAATAACCAGTTACTTTATTTTACATCAACATCTCTGAACTGAAAGCATAAGAATTTTTGAGCACTGGCAACTCTGCCATGAGCTACCACCTTTTCCTTTCTGGCTCCACAAAAATTTTTTTATAATAAATTGAAATTTTCTCAACTAAAAGGCAATTTTTACGGTGCAAATAAGCATTAATATTGGCTGAGCTTCTATCTCCAATTTCTGGAGAAAAAGAATCCTGCAATAAGATAATTTCTTGCCAGTTTTTCTCATGCCATCACCTGCATCCCGAAGTGGAAATAAATAACTGAGCTAACTTTAGCCTCTTAAATAAAGCAAGTGTGGGCTGAGAAGCTTTCTGCTTCGACGGCTTACTATATTACTGCATAAAGCGTCCGAATAGCGACCAATATTCAATTCATTTCAGTTCTCCTGACTCTGAAATAGACATATACTTCTCCTCAACTGTCAGGTAAGTTGATTTCCTTTTTTCTTGGATGGAAGTGGGCATATCCATAATGGCCTGACGTTCCTCAGGGTCTAGGCTAAAAGGTACCACTTCGAAACGAGCTGAATTCTATGATTTTGCAAAAAGAACAAGCTGAATTCCTCTAACACACCATCGACAAATCTTAAGGCAAAGACCACTCTCGATGAGCATATGTTAAATAACATCCCACCTGTTGCAGCTCATAATATAGTTGAGATGAATGGCAATAACTTTATCTCCCCCTCTAATGTGATAACCATTAGTCAAACTCCTCAATTGGTAATGAGTCCATATGACGATGATATGTCATGATATTTTGGCAAAATCTATGTTCCCCTCGGCTGACAAGTTTTTAAAATTTGACAAGCTGAAGCATATCTCTTATGAGGTTGTTTTTAAAATTTGACAAGCTGGAGCATATCGCACACCGGCGAAAACCAAGACGAAGGTTTAGTTGGACGCCAATGCTGCTTCTGTAACAAATGAATTCAATAAAATCAATGAGAATAAATAAAATAGCTGAATGAATTTATTCTTGCTTATATATACGTACGATACAACTCGTAAGAATATACCTCGGCGTTAAGTAAAAAAAAACTAGAGTGCATACGCGTAGGGTTTTGCTCCGAATCCCTGAATAATGTTTATTCAAACTAACAAGAAAACAGATACAATCACTTTAAAATTGTAGTATTACTAATAAATATTTTTACTTAAATTAATGTTAAAAAAGCGAAAAAGCGAGTCAGCTCAAACATTAAATGCCTTTGATCACCATTGACAGGGTTTATTCAATTTCATTAACTTAATCAACTTTGTTGAACCAGAAATTATATTATAAGGAGTTACAAGTTCAAGAGAAGTGCTAACATGTCGAATATATTGAAGACTTAAAGTCAATCTCCAGTATAATTTAGCTCACTTATTTTAGCAAAATTTTAGATAAAGAATTTTGATTAAAAGTTTCAAAACAGAATGTATTTAATACATCCAAGAACCGATTCCGGATCTGTGCATTTTAGTTAATTTTTGGTAAAAACTATGCGAATGTTTTAGAAGTTTTTAAAGAAGAACATTGCTGTCTTTTTTATGACAAGAAATGTCTAATTTGTATTATTCTATAGTTAATATGGATCGAATTTCATAAATTTCGCACAGTAGAAATTGATTTAAGAATGCCTTTAATTGAATCCGATTTAATTATTTAAACACAAAAACATAACTAAGCATTTTTCTGCTTTGATGTTTCTTTTCAGGTTCATCATTTATCATCTCATCACTTATTGCCTTTTTTATTATTTTATTATATTACTGTTATAATTATCTTATTATCTTATTTTATTATATTATTATAAGTATTTTATTATTATCTTATTCTATTATCCGATTATTATAATGAGGTTAGCATATATACCTCATTTAATATTTGCGACAAGCCTCAAAAAACACTACGCCATCTGGGGAAGTGAAGCGGCAACGAAACAACAGAAGAGGACAGCTTGGGAACAGTTAACAGAGGATTTAACTCAAAATATCGGTGAGGAAGTGACAATAACGATAGCTAAGAACAAACTACGCAGTATTAGAAAGATGTTGAGAAAACATGAAAAAACGTTGACAAACCATCGATCTGCTCTATGGATGTACAAGTTTTTGGCCAAAGAGATGGGCTTAATGAATACATACAGAAAACTCAAGGCGCAGAAGAAACGGGACGAACGCAATATTCGTCTACCAAATGACGAAGTCATATCAATTTCGAGTGAAGATGCAGAGGATTGCCCTACACCAAATTACGATGCAGAATCCGTTTCGGGTCTATCGGTTTCGTCGGATTTTTTGGGCTATGATGCACAATTAGAGCGACCCATAGAATTAGCACGACCCATAGGATTAGAGATTCCCACAGAATTAGAACACCTCAGAGAATTAGAGAGCCCCATGGAATTAGAACGCCCCATAAAATTAGAAAACTTCATAGCATTAGAGAATCCTATAGTATTAGAACTCCCTGCAAAATTAGAGAATCCCACAGAATTAGAACGCCCCAGAGCATTAGAGAACTCTATAGAATTAGGAAGCCCCATAAAATTAGAGAACACCATAGAATTAGAAGGCCCCAGAGAATTGGAGAGCCTCATAGAATTAGAACGCCCTATAAAATTAGAGAGCCCCTTAGAATTAGAAAGCTCCAGAGAATTAGAGAACCCCATAGAATTGGAACACTCCAGAGAATTAGAGAATCCCATAGAATTAGAACGTCCCATAAAGTTAGAGAGCCCTATAGAGTTAGAACGCCCCAGAGAATTAGAAAGCCCCGCAAGCCAAGAACTGGACATCTTAAAGAAGGAAATAGCCCGCCTAAGAAAGGAATGCGAGGCATTGAAGGAAGAAAACGCCCGCCTAAAAAAGCAAGAAGAAGCAAGACAATCGGAAAAATGAATCGCAAATAAACAACTGAGCGTGGATGTTCTAAAGGACACATGCAAATGCCGTTTCTTCGCCGAAAAAGGATCCTGCAAACACGGAGTGGACCATAAAGTTAATTTATTAGGTTACGTACTGAATATTTTATTAACAAGCAATAAAATACAGGAGCAAGTTGAAAAAATATTACACAGAAATATCATTAATATAAAGTATTAAGTGCTTATGTATATTTATGTAGTATATCTTTTATGTATTTATGCATCATTACGTATTTATGTATAAAAACATTGAAATATTGAAAATAGCAACTTCCTTTTTTGTTTGTAATTTATTTTTATCAATATTTTTATATTTAAATAGTATAATTGCAAGTATTTGTGAGTTACTTTTAAATTAAGTTAAACAATGGTGTAGGCTTACAGGGGATGCCTGCCATTTAAAATAATTGGCAACGCGCCTGTCGCGGTACCTCAATGGTGGTGCGGAAAACCGTGAGGCCATGCAAATGCTAACTAACAACGAAGAAAACGGGGGGAAAAGTAAATAAGACGCAAAGCTGCATCGAACACTTTTACAGACACAAATAGGAGTACTGTAAAAGGGTAAGTATAAAACAAGTAACAAAGTTATACTCGGCGGAGCTTCGCATACCCACCACTATGCTTTTCGCATTCTACTCTTCAAACTCTTTTATTTGATATCCATATCGCTGTTATTATTAAGAAAAAATTAATCGCGGTGTCAATCATATTCATATTAAAATTGACCCACTTTTCGACCGATAATATATTTTCATTTGAGAAATGTACAAAATAGTTTTAAATATTTCGTCTCGTTTGTCTTACGATAAATTAGTGTAAAACTCAAAAAAGTGAAAATAAAATTACAAAAAAAATTTGTGTGGGCGGAGCCAATTTTTTCCATTTTTGCGCGTAAAGAATAGAGTGTTTCGTAAATTGGAAATTTTGTTAAGAAAAACGGAGTTGCGTTCAGTTTATGCTCCACTGCGGGTCTCTGAACTGATCAATTTGGTCTCTTTTCAGTATCAACCTGCGTGCAAAAACTTTCAATGTTTCTACTAAATTTGAAGTCGATGTCTTCATCAAGACAGTGCCAATAATAAACACCACATAGACATGCAGACGGACAGACGCAGCTTTATCAATTCAGAACTTCACACCGATCAAGAACACGTACTTTATAGGGTCTTTGAAGCTTCTTTTTGAATGTAACATACATTATGAAAGAAAACGAAATGAGTATACACCCATCCCTCAGTGTCAATCATATTCAGTGGTAGCTATAAAAAGTAGACGTACAATTCTTTTAGATATATGAATATAGATATATAAATACGTATATATATTGTTATACTTTATAACATCTTTACGCTAGGCAAACCAAAATGAGCACACATGGAGCATAACTGCCCGAGAAGGATTTTATCGTTGCTATTGTACCGGTGGAAAACCTTATACTCGTCTGTGGTAAGTTGATTTATACTTAACATGTTCTCTTACTGGGCTCGCAAAGAATGTTTTATGATACGCTTTAGTGTAAGCAATCATTTGCCCTTAAGGAAGTGCTAAGTCGTCATATAAAAAATGGACTTCTTCCTTTTCGACCGCTTTCCGCATAACACTGTTTTGCAAAGTGGTTCATAGCTTTGGATGATTTACTAGTAGACAAACTAGTCATGTAGACTGGAAAACCATATAGCATGCTATACCATTGGCCTTTAAAATTAAAAAAAATTTGGTTTTCAATTTTAAAATTCCGGACTTGAAGGACTCTTCTGTGATTGCCCGAAAGCATGCGAAACTTTCACCTTTACACATCAAAAAAGAAAGATACAAACAAAAGCGACAGGAAATCTAACTTAAAGTTCGCAAAACTTTTATAATAATAAGGTTCTTTTTTCCATTTTAATAACTTGGATCTTCGTCAGTTTGACGAATAAAGATCACTTTTATTTTTCGAGAAATTTACGGAACGTTTAAAGCATAGCTTGACATTTGCAAAATCTAAGAAACTCTTCAATCAAACTCGATAGTGTTATGAAATTCCACGTCCTAGCGCAGTAACACGGGACACTGTCTTATTTTTACTTGATGGCAAAATATCAGATAAGGAAATTTAAGAGAGACACGCGGTCACGTATTAGGAGATTTTAACAAGTTCTGGGAAGTGGATGCTATAGCATTTATTTTCATTGTGATGCGAAAGATGCTGTAGCACTCAATTTTTAAAGCCAATTATTTTTATGTAATTTTATATAAATTTAATATATCAATAATAATTAGTTGAAAAATTCATTATATATATGCAATTATATTATGGTGCAATTACAAAATATTTTTAGTCAGATTTTGAACATCGCAACTAGGTTTAAAATAAATTCACTCACTTTCTGCATCCCACTGAAATTTATTTTGACCGCGAAGGTGTGAAATCAATAGAGCCTCGGTCCCCTTGACCATATCGTCCGTTTCAAACTCAAATATAATAATACGAAAGGGGGAAAGCGCGTCAGTTAACCGTCATTTTTTAAATAATTCCTCAAAATATTTATATCAATTTATGAATTCATATATTACTTAGATTATAAGTAAGAATTGTATTGTGTGGAAATTGTGAAATTGCTTGTTTTTGAAATTCTTAAACTCACCGTTATGTAAGATGAAGAATTACCAACAATCGCAATTACAATCAAAAGCATTTAAATTTAAAAATATTGTAAACACTAATTGGAATTATTTTCTTTATCTTCATTATTAATTATTATTGTTGGCTGACAAAACTCGTCTATTGACTGGTTTATAAACGGTTTTGCGCCTTTATATAAATCTCTAGTTTTATTTGTGCTACTTGGATGTCATAATCATGCTTTAAATAATTGTTTAAAAATTTGTAAAACAATTTAGTATTTTTTTTTGTTTATAACTGCGAGCAATTTAGTATTTTTATTTGCTTATAACTGCGAGCTATTTTCTCTGCGGAACGACACTTGCTCTCCCAACCGTCTCTACTGTCCATTGTAGTTTCATAAGTCTCTTGCAGTTCCTAAAATTTATTTTTCCCTTCCTGGTCTAAGTCATCAATATTTTTACGTTTTTCCTCCCACTCTTCAAGACTGCCTTCATTGACTAACGTTCTGCTTCAATCTGTTCCGTTGATTCTTTCAGTAAATCTTCGATTTTCTATTTCTTTGCATGCAATTCCTCGCGAAATTCTTGCAAAACAATGTGTTGTTTTTCTAATATTTTATTACATTCATCAGTCTTGTGTTTAAGAATTTCATTTATTTCTTGACTTACCTTTTGATAAAGTACCTCACAATAAAGTTCCTTTTTCAGGTTATCAAAACGTTCCACTGTGTTAAGAGATGTGCTGCCTATCAAACCCTCCTGAGCTTAACTAAATAGTTGGGGAATATCTTCGTGATTATGCTGACGAACTACACTGTCCATAATAACATGTTCAGCTTTTTATAACATCTAGGCGTTCTTTTAACCCATTTATAGTTCCTTCCATATCAACTATTTTCTCCTCTGAAGTAAAGACCATTTTTTGAAGTTGAACATTTGCTGGATAATGGTCGAATCTGGCCAGAAGATCTTCACACCCTTTTTTGGGCTGCATCCAAAGTTCTACTAACCTCGCCAACTTTTGCGGCTTTGTCGCATATCATGACTACTTTGCAAACTCTGATAGCGAACAAGTCTATAAACAGTCCTTTTTTCCCAACAAAGAATTATTTTCCCCTCTAAAGTTTACGGTCAGTAGACATTTTGTTAATAGTATTCTCAAAATGTGAACATTTCTCTTTACTTTCCGCCAATTCAAGTAAACACAATGGACGGCTGCGCTGCTAAGTTGTTTTACAACAAAATGTAAACAAGAACATATGATTTTAGAACCAGAAATAATGAAAACGTAAAAGCAAACAACAAACTAATGAAAAATTACAATAACAAAGCTAATATAAAAGTAAACAATCTTATATATATCTTATATATCTAATTGTAATAAAAAACTGCATATAACTTTTATTTTAAATGCACTTGTACGAGTGATTTCTCTTAGCGAAGAAGAAGATTGTCGCATGCTTTCATTTTGAAACACCACTTGATTTGCTGTTAACATTTTCTTGAATAAAAATTACGAAAAACAATAAAAATGGTAGGTTTACAAGTAAATATATAAGTAGGAAGATGAAAAGTTAATTTAGCAGCGGTTTTAAATAATAAAACATGCTTGCTTTGCGTAAACATAATTATTGCATTACAAAGGTTAGTTTTTATAATTATATATATATAAAATTTACAAATACGAATTGATCAAATTTATTATTAAGTTGTATTTCTCTACTTATGTTTAATTTGTTTACAAAAAGTAAGGGGCTGAATTTATTGTTGTTCTGCCACATGTTAAAAAATTATTGTGTTTACTAATTTATAAATGTTTCCTATGGAAATTTGTCTATTTGTTTAAGTTCTCGAAAAGCCTTTAAATCTTTTTAAAAAATTACTAAGCCAAATAAAATGAACAAGACAGCGTTTTTTATTTGTAATCATTGTGGTGAATCCGTTAAAAAACTGATGTAGAAAAACATAACACCATCAAATGCAATAAACGCGTAAAAGATGCTGTTGCATGAATTATCAAAAGGATTTTCATGGAGAAGACCAGAGAGTACCATTTTGAAAGATGTAAAAGCCGATAGAGAATGCCTGCTAAGCTTGCAATAGGTTAACAACTTAAAATGTTGCTTTCTATATATACTTGGCTACACTGAAATACCATAATGGTGCCAAATCACCCTCTCAGACCAAGTAGAATTTTACAATGCCGCAGTGCCGCCAAGTTTTCAGAGAAATTCCTTCTTAGTAAAAGCTAATAATTTGGTGAAAACCATGGGAACATTCTTTCATTTTGTGTTTTATTTTTAATAAAAATTAAATTATTTACGTCAACAGCACCAATAAAAGAAACAAAATATATAGTTTTCATAACATAAACCGCAATATCAACCGATGTAAGTTGCGGTTGGCTTCAAACAATTTGTCCAGCAGTGCAATTAAAGTTTCTCAAAACAAGCGGTTTTTTTTACTGTGTGCAGAGTTTGTGCAGTTTTGTAGATGGGATTCTTGGAGTAATAATTTTTTTTATTGTAAGCGCAGAGAA
Organism: Glossina pallidipes; assembly: GCA_000688715.1. Lineage (NCBI taxonomy): Eukaryota > Metazoa > Arthropoda > Insecta > Diptera > Glossinidae > Glossina > Glossina pallidipes. The sequence goes on along the minus strand of KK499790.1, from coordinate 1,163,990 downwards.
TTGTCAGAAAATATATGCAAGGATTATTTAAATAAGAATTTCTCGTTCTTCTTTCGAAAACTAGTAATTTCGCTTGTTTTTTTATTTATAAGACCTATAATCCATAGACAACAAAAGAAATGGAGGACGCTGCAACTGAATTAACAGAAGCTCAAAAGGCGCGTATTGAACGTAACAAGGCTAAAGCCCTAAGTTTAAGACAAGCGAAGCTCGTTAGTCATCCTCATAGTTTAACAAAAACGTAAGTCCTCTCTATATAGTAAAAATAGCCAATCAAATTTTACCATATTAGAGATACAAATGCCGGGGATGTACCATCTTCCATCATCAAAGTTCAAGGCGTCAAATATGTAGACAGTGGCGGTGGTTTTCTTATTGAACAATCTGTAGGCTCCACAAATTCCAATCCAAGCTTGCCAGATGCGAACGTTAAAGTTATTGATAATGCTATTTCTATTCCGGTTGCTATAAATTTTATTTTAATATTTATAATTCATTTAATTTTTATAATTTTAAAGGTAACTTATGAAGAATGCCTAAAATGCGGCGATTCCTTTGTCGATTCTTTTTTAATAAACAACTTTAAGTATAACGTTTGCGATAAATGCCACGATCCAGAAGATGAACACGCATTGATTACACGCACTGAAGCTAAAGCCGAGTATTTGTTAAAAGATTGCGACTTTGATAAACGTGACCCTCCCTTACTCTATATAAGCCGTAAAAATCCTCGTAATGTGCAATGGGGTGAAATGAAACTTTATTTACATTTGCAAGTAGAACAACGGGCTATGGAAGTATGGGGCGACGAAAAAGAACTAATGCAACAACATGAGAATCGCTTGGAAAAGCGAGAAGTGTCTAAGATACGCAAATACAATAAGCAAATGAAACGGTTGCGTATGGAAGTGCGTAGTAGTTTGTACACAAAAGAGACGAAAGCAACTCATGTTCATCAATATGGAGAAGACACTTACAATGAAGAGGATGATACTTATACACACACTTGTCTTACTTGCTCCTTTACAGAAACATATGAAAAAATGTAGGAATATCAATTTAAGTGAAAGCATATTTCAAGAAGCTAAAATTAAGTCTTGTAATTAGACACTATCAACTTGTGAAGGTCCTGTTGGTCCTTTGTCATTTAATACTTTTTTTAAATTACGCGTTAAGTTATAGCAATTATATCCATCCTGATGCATGAGAAGGAATTGCGTTGGCAAAGTGATTGTTATATCATGTTAATACTTTCGAATCAGTCTGTTTATTCTAATACAGTCGTTTGAATTGGATTTTAGTCTTGAGCTGCATAATCATAAACATAATCTGCCAGCTATAAAGGCTTCAGATTCTGCTTTAAAATACCTTATTAGTGTTCAAGTTTTCAATTTCAATTATGATCTCACTATGCTCTTAAAAAATTTTCAGATAAATACAACTCTCCTATGTCCGCACACACGATTTAATTCGAAAATGGAAAGCATTCGCCCAATTTCGAATTACAGCAATTGTTGCAGACATGTGTTTTTCGGTTCTTATTTTATGCAGCAAAAAGCAATTTCTTTTTAAAAAATTTAAAAACAAAAAAATTTAATAAAGAAAATGTAATTTCCGCTTATATAAAGTGTATAATTAATATGTTTAAAATATAACTCTAATGCTAATTCCATTCGAGCACTCTATTCTAATTGGTTTATGTCTAAAATTTTCTCGATTCCTAATCAGCAATCTGCCAGTACTATTGTATTTATTTAATAAATTTATATAGCATGATAAATCCTAACTGATTCATTTCAGCCCATTAAGATAGGCTCACTTTTAATCCTTTTATAATAATGTCAGTAAGATTATAGTGTCCACCGAATGTACACTGCGAACGATAAGCAGAAGTTTATTTATTATTTATCAAAAATATAAATTATTTATTAAGAATCTATTTGAAAAAAATCGTCAAAACATTGCATATTGTAATAACATATAAGGTGTTTGCTTGGATTGTTTACAAATTGATATTGTTTGCATCCGTTACCTTTTTGGCCCTTTTTGAGGCTTTGTCGTCATAAAATGTGTAATCTTTGTTATAAAGTAGGTCATATATAGCACTCTGAATATATATTTCCATTTTCAAATACTCTTCTTCATTCTGTTTCTTCGTCGATAGGCATTTGCGATTTTATGTTCGAAAATGCCTATTTTAGATATAAAAATTGTCATTCACTTCCTACTATGATTTATTAACTTATTTTCAAACTAGCATTGCTATAAGTAGTTAATAAAAAAAAATGCCAATGCTCTTCTCATAAAAAAAGGGAAAAATAGTGGGATAGGAAATAAATCGCTTTTTATACCAACTCCTAAGAAACGTCTTTGATTAACCAAGCTTTTTAAACTTATTTGCCATGCCATGAAGTGGTAGTTTTATTCGGTACGATCAGGTCACAGCCGTTATAAATAGGCCAGAATTGTTGCATTTGTTAAAAATCGGTAGTTCTATTCGTTGCAAATAGACGTCAATCATTGTGTTTATGACGGGCGGTGACTGACGAAAATTTTATACATTCTATTCATTATACATATAAATATATACATATTATGTAACGAATAAAGTTACTACTTCGTAACATTGAGCTGATTAGACACATGGTCGATTTGCTAAGAATCGTTTTTATGAATCGCTACTGCTAAAAAAAATGGTGCCCGGATTTAGCTGAACCTAACCAAACAATAAATCAACAAAGAAACATATTGATTAATATTGCATTCCGTAATGACCACAACCGACAACGCGCTTTTATAACATTCAATAAAAAGTTGTTAACAATTTTGAGTGGGATATTCCATTACGCCCAGAGAATAGTGTCTACGTGTATTTGCCCTTTCTATTTTTGCTGCAATGTCCGCTTACGTATATTTGCTCTTTCTATTTTTGCTGAAATGTCCGCTTACGTATATTTGTTCTTTCTATTTTTGCTTAAATGTCCGCTTATTTCCTAAAATGCCATCGATATCACCTGCAAACACATTTAGTAAAATGTCTACATCTTCACCCTATTTATTGTTTCGATTTCTGTAAAGAGAAAAATAAAGGTTTCATTTCTATGGGCTTCCTCAAAAACCATTTGCCTACGCTCAATATTTTCACTTTTAAAAGTTACGTGATTTTTTTGTTATAAATTAGTTGTGTATATAATGATGATGACGATGACAATGTTTATTTTCAATATTATATTGATATTTTTTTAAATGTAAAGTTTTAAAACAAAATCTACATTTTATACTTGGATACTGCAATTTTGACTCTTAATTCGGAGTTTAGCAGTAAAATATTATTAATTTTAAAATAACGAACAATGTTATTAAAACGATTTCTATAGAAGAAATTATGGATATGTACATCTCCAAAGAACTTTGACATTTTTTCGTAAGTAGTGTAACTTTCACACATTTTCACAGTAATGTTATCTCTAGAAACCATATTCATTTACTACAGTTGGCAACATTTGCTTTGCAAAAGATTTGTCATCCAACTATTTGCAAAAAAGAAAGAAAGATAGGAAAATATTAATAAATGTATAGAAATATTTTATTATTTCTGCAATTTTTGTAGTGCAGTTTAAGATTTGAGAAAAGTCACAAGTTACAAGTTTTTTTATAAAGACTCTTCTAGTAAACGTATTAAACAAATTAAAGTTGTATTTCACTGCCTGACCATATACATCCATATACGCATATATATATATATATCTTTATATATATATATCTATAAAATAGAAAATCAAACATAAAAAAGGCAAGAAAACATGGAACAGACACAAATTAGCGATGCCGAAAAAGTGCGTATTGTGTCCGATTTTATACTGCACGCTCCACCCGGTGAATTCAATGAGGTATTTAATGATGTCCGGGAATTATTAAAAAACGATGCCTTATTAAAAGAAGGTGCTAATCACGCCTTTGCACAATACAATAAAGATCAATTAACACCAGTTCGCATTGAGGGCACTGAACATAATGCTGTGATTTCTGAATATAACGATTTAGGTGAGCAATAAACAGCTTAATTCTGTTGCTTTCCTTTAAAAAATTGCGCAGGAAAAAATAAACAGTTCCCCAGTATTTCGTGTATATAAAAAATGCAAAAACAAACACAAAGGGGATGGAAAGTGTTTTGGCTATTTGATCAAGTATATAAACATTTCTGTTTGTATACAATTGCCCTAAATATTTTTTGTGTAAATGAAAAAATAATTTTATTGGTTTTTTTTTCTTATCGTTTATTAAAGGTGGTGGACGTTTCTATGATCCTCGCACTAAGCAATCCTTTAAATATGATCACTTACGCAAAGAGGCAAGTGATTATCAAGATGTGGAACCCGATGCGATTGCAGAGTCTTGGAGACAAGCTTTGGATATTGAGGCATTAGCATACACAGCCAGTCACTATCGTCATGGCGTACGTAAAATGATTTTAAATCGAACGAAAAACTATCATTGTACAAGAATTTTTATTTTGTATAGGTGTGTTCTGTTTTCGGAAAATCACAGAACGGTCAAATTGTTCTAACTGTTTGTATTGAAGATCATCAATTTCAACCGAAAAACTACTGGAATGGCAGGTGGCGTTCGCAATGGCATGTTTCTTTCCAGGCAGGCACCAGTAATGCTGAACTAAAAGGTGTTTTAAAAGTGCAAGTAAGGCAGACTTTTTTGTTTTTAAGTTACAAAGCGATTATGAGTCGATTCATTAACTAATTAGGTGCATTATTACGAAGATGGAAATGTTCAATTGGTTTCCTCGAAAGAGTGTCGCGAATCTGTAGTATTAACGAGCGAACAGCAAATGGCAAAGGAAGTTGTACGTTTAATTGAAGAATCTGAAAATGAATATCAACTGGCTATATCCGAAAACTATCAAACCATGTCCGACACAACATTTAAGGCAATGCGGCGCCAGTTGCCTATTACCCGGACTAAAATCGATTGGACAAAAATTGTTTCATATAGTATCGGTAAAGAACTGAAAACGCAATAAGGATTAGAAATGGCGGTGCAGCCGCAGCCAATATATACGACAACATCTACACCAACAAATACACCGATAACCACTGAACTGTCTGTAGAAGCAACAACAACAATAACATCATCATTATTAAAAAGGCCGACTAGTTTAAGGCTTGTATAAAGGAAAAAATGTAATAGGAAAACCAAAAGGAAACATTGAGCATGAAATTGTTAAAGTGAAAACTTTTAGCAAAATTTTTTGAAATGTAATAATATAAACATTAATTTTAGAAATCGAAAAAGAAAACAAAAGAGAAAAACAACGATTTATGTTAAAAATTAAGTGAAGTCCTCTAAGGAATATTAAATGGTGATGATAATGTTGTCATTTGGCATTTTAGAAAGCCCCCCAAACAAACATCAAAACGATCAGTTTTTTTTTAGTTCTTTTTAAAGCACCTCTCTTTCTCTTTTACATCTAGATTTTTAAAGAAATGGTCATGTATACACACCTTTACACTTAAGACGAAAAGGAATTTGAAATTTAAAGACCGACATTTTTTTTTTTTTTATCAACTTAATATGTGTTTAAACTAAGCATGAAGGCAATATATATGAAGCAAAATTTAAGTCTTTAAACAATTGTTCGTGTGCATGCATATGCTAAAAAAAATTTCATCTCAAAATCGTAAACTTTAAGCGATGATATTGCTCTAATTGCTTTAATTTATAGTACGCTCTATATATTTGTTTTATATGGAATTATATTTTATATATGTCTTCTATGTTTTCCTTTTTTTAGATATATTTACGTATACGTATACGCGAGCTTTTATTATTTCTTGAAATTTGTTAAAAAGAGAATATCACGTTACAATGTAAGCAAAAGTCTAAACACAAAAAACAACTATTTTTCTCATCTTCACTTCTTTTTCAGATTCTTCTTATAATCTGAAAAAGAGACTTTAACTAATTATATAAAAATTAAAAATTCTATGCAAACATAATGAAAATAATAATATAACAATTCTAATGAAAAAGATAAAAATCAATTAAAGATTAAAACATTTGAAATTATTAAAAATTATAGAAAACAACATATGCGTTTTTTAATTTTAGCAAACTTTTACTGAACTATCGGGCAATTGAAATTTGAGACTTGCGGTGCAGCGTGAAGTGTGTTTGTGCGGACGTAGGTAACACCCAGAAGGACTTACGAAAGACCCAACTTTCGTTCGTCCTTAAGTCAAAACGCATCATCGCACCAAATTTCATAAACATATCTCAAAATTGCGATCTATGGTTTGAACACAAAATTTTCATGGACAGACAGATTTAGCACGAGTTAAAAATTGATTCGGAAATGATACTGAATCAAGTATTTTTCCACGTATTTTTGTGTTGAATCCACAGGTCACAATTTACGAGATATTTAATGAACTTAAGCATACCGAATAAAAAACACCATTTAAAAAAAAAAGTTCATCCTTCCTCCTTAGGTACTTCAAATTATGACGATTACTCAATAAGTTCGCCAAATGTAAGGCAGATGTCGTCACTATTGACGAATCCTTACGATTTAGTAACAGCCTTCCATTGAAATGCGTGAAAATTGCATTATATTTTGGCCATTAGTACAGTTGCCTTAGTAATCCTGCTTTTGTAACTACATAATAGAAGTGGGCAGGGCTGATTTTTTGTATTTTCAAAATAAAAGTTCTTGTCGTATAGGCGTGTTGGCGTTGTAGGCGTGTCCTTAGAAAACTCTAAGTCACCTTCAAATTCTTTTTCAAATTTTGTAGGCGATATCTTTCATGTTTCCCAAATTTTGATTCACGTATAGCGCTTGCATATCATTGCTCTAAGTCTCCTTATTTTATTTATTATTATTTTAAAACGAGCAAAAACGTTATAGTAGGTGAGCCTGCCGTCAAATACACTACAGCTTCAACTTAATTTAATAAAGTTAACAAAACGACTTGTTAAAAGTAAAGCTTTATAATGGTCAAAAAAGTGGTCCGATCCGAACAGTTTTCAATAGCTTTTGTCCTTGGTTTGAAACCTGTCGTATTTGAAAAATTGCGATTTGTAGATTGAATACAAGAGAACAAGACATGCATACGGACGGACAAGCTTAGGTCAATTTGGATTCTAGAGTGATTCTAAATCGATCGGTATAATAAAAGATGGGTCTATTTCAAACGCTTCTGAATATTGCATACTTCTGCACAAACTACTTATATCGGAAGTATGGCATAAGAAATATGATTTCCAGCTGCACTCGTCATAGGGCTAGAAGGGATTAAGGGATCCGCTAATTGGCTTTTTGGAAATTTGTAAATGCTTCGAAGCCTTCCTTTCCTTTGTACAAGCATGGAGTTCCAAATTTACTGCGCCCACATCAATGTAATAAACATGTTCGACTTTCACATACCTTTCAATTCTTTTCTCATAATTTTCGATTTTGTAGGAACAATTTCTTGGTTAGTGACAAACATACATTATTTATCAAGAGAACTATATATTGCTATTCTTGTAGTGAGGCAGTAGGTGAAGAGCTTTCGTTTATTGGTTTTTTAAGTATAAACCGCTTATCTGGTTCTGCTTTAATTTCCAATTCCAAACGATCTAACAGCCAGCCAGTTTCGTTGGCTCGTGTCGCCCAGAAATACAGTGTACCTGCAATTAAATTAAAATTTCCTGTATAGCCTTGACGAACCATTGTTGTAAGATAAATAACCTCTGTTTTTTGAGCCTTTCACGGCTACTTCAAATTGTGCCGTCTGACCATCGCATTGATTATGTTTTGAATCACTTATATCGAAACCCATATCTTTAATCGGTTCACCCAATAGATTAACGGCTCCTTAAAAAAATTTGTAATTAAAACGCTTTGATTTTACAAATTAAACCCAGTTTGATTTGAACTAACCTCTATGTGCTCTCAAAGCACTAAAAGCCAACCGAAAATAATCAGTATTCCGTATTCTTTCTTCAATTTTCCAACGCATATACATAACACTTGAAATGCCAGCCACACTCACATATACAGCTATTTTTGCTAGAGTTTTATTTGAAATCATATTAAGCTTCACTTAGGTTTGTTTATTTTTGAAAATTGAAAAAGTTTACTTTAATAAGAAAGTAGAAATCGAACAGCTGATTTTGGTTTACCTCGCAGCAGGCACAGCTGATTTACGGACGACAATCGTTTCTTATTTTCTTGCAGACCTGTGAGTGATTGAAGGCGTTTCTGTTCTTTCCTGGAAGATTGGAATTAAAAAAAGTCTTGAAAAATGAGTTTAATTAATGTTTTGAATAAATCAATTTGCTTTATAAGACAAAAAGCTTTAACAAATGGCGGCTTAATTGTTCGTTACAGTTCTAAAGGAGGTCCCGGTAAATAATATACTTACATATTTCTTGGCAACTTATTGTTAGTTTATTAATAAAAAATACTCTTCACATCGTTAGTTGCAGCAGCAGCGGCTACTGGCGCTGCTGCGAAAAAAAAGAAACTAGGGAAGTTGGGCCCCATGATGGAAAAAAAGGAAATACCGGTTGAAACCGATGTCAACAAATTGGTAAATTACGTTTGCGGCAGTAACATAAATAAAACTGGACAAGATATAAAAGTAAGTGAAAATACAACTTCTGTTTTTGTCCGGAAACATAGTTTACATTGCAATTTCTTAGTGTGCAAAACTACCAGTTGGTATAAAATGATTCCTCTATAGTCTTAGACATATATTTGGAAATAGGGGAATCGTTTTTTTGATTTAGCAAAAACTACTAAACGGAACAGGACCGTACCCCTATTATTTAATCAAATAAAAAATAAAACCAAAGCCGTGTCCATTTGGAACGAGGGTACTATTTGAAGGAGATTACGGCATTACGGGCTAATTGCTTGGTTAAATATTTGTAATTCTCTGCAGACAACGATTTCCTTTTTTAACCTCCTCAGAGACGATATTTTTTTTTGCTCATTTTATTTTTCATTTCTATTATATCAACCAACACATGGACACATGTACCTTTATTAGTGCATCAATTTGTAAGATTTGTAGGTAGGTCTTCTATTGAAAGAATCATTTAATATAAAATTTTTTTCTTTTTATTCTTGATAGCAACTGTAATTTAAAACAGCCAAACCGTCCAGATATATGGTCAAGGGCGTCAGGCGGTTAATTTGTATCGGAAAGTTGTTCTTCTAATTAGCCTGTGGAATGCGAAAGCCTAGTATTGTCCTGTTTTATGAGGTCAAGACGAGAATAAGGGATGTATTCCTCATCCCCACCTAGAAGCAAGCTTCAGAGAACTCATAAATTGTATAAATTCTTGATGGTCTGTTCGTGTAATATCTGTGGTAAACATTCTCTCCGTCGCAAAAATATTAAAGCTATGGGCTTCAAATTTGATAAACACATTGGAAGTTCTTGTAAGCGTCCTGTTTTGTATTTTTTCATCGTTTTTGTGCTTTGCATTAGTTTCTATTCCTTTGTACCGTTTCTTTATTACTCAAGAAAATAGCGCGGGTGTTAAAAAAGACGTATTGTTGACTCTCATCATGGCCAGCAAAATCGCAACTTCTAAGGAGTTTTGCTCATCCTAGTTATTATACAAAAATTTTTTCCGAGATAGCTATAAGATTATGTAAGATAATGACATTTCCATCACTTTTATGTATATATGAACTAAATATTTTCTTTTTTTGCGGGTATAATGTTTCCCGGTTCCCAGCGTTAAATGAGGAAAACAATTTTAGTTTTCGTTCAGTCAACGAATCAGAGCAGTTCTGCTCAGCGATAGTCTTTTTCATTGAGGCTGATATTTAATATTAATGCAAATCTACAAGGGATTCATAAAATTTTACCTCGGCTTGAACTAAATGATGTTTGTTTTACTTACAATTATCGCAAATCAAAAATAAGTGTACCCTAAACCACTTGCGCGGTATATAAATTTGTGCGGATGTATGCAATGCGAAGAAGGAGGTGAGATTGACCCACCTTTTATTATACCGATTGATTCAGAAAGTGGAGCTAAAAGTGGTTTTGATTCGATCTAAGCTCGTCTATTTGTCTGTCTGTCTTGTTTTCTTATGGTCCACTTATAGGCTACTTAGGAAATATTTTGATGACATTTGGTACACCGACGCGTTTTGGCTCAAGGATGAAAGCTATTGAAAATGCTTCAGATCGGAACACATTTGCGACCACTTTCCATATAAAGTGTTATTTCGAAACGAAATGATATAGGGTATCCAGTGGCGTCCTACTATAGTATTTTTTCTTGTTTTTTGTATATATCTGCATGAGAAAGGCTACTTTAAGAATGACTTCAAAGCTTAGTATAGCAGTGGTCAGTTACACATGTTTAGCTTTAGAGCATTCACTAAAGAGTGCTTTTCGTGACATCATTTGTTTTTAAAATTCAAAATCCTTATTCTTTGAAATGTAGCTCCGATGCAAATATTAAAGATTTTATGATTGGAAGATGGAATTATGAACATTGGTTTTTAATTTTCTTTTAGCTGAAACCCGATTCTGAATATCCGGATTGGCTATGGACACTTAACGTGGATCGTATAATACCACTGGAAGAAATGGATCCAAATACTAAGCAATATTGGAGGCGCTTGCGAAAAATGGCTTTAAGACGCAATAATAAGTTATCTAAATTAAGAAAATTCTAATAAAATTTTTTATTTACTAAAAAATTATCATTGTCATAAATAGTAACAAAAAATGTATAATATTTTTATATATAAAAAACGAATATATTGTTGAGAGTAGCAACTCTTTTGTTGTAAAATTGCATTCGCTAATATTTGACCTCGTGGTATAATTTTAGATACATTTCTCGTCCCAAATGAACTAAAACGAAAAAAAATCTTATACTTTCTCAATATGCTTATCATCGTTGACTGATAAAAGAAGATCACTATCATTGCACTCTCATTAACAGGGTAAACCTTTTCTGATAACTTTCTTCTTTCAAGATATGCTTTTATCGATTTTAACTGTTAACTATAAACAACAACTTGTTAAGATATCATGCTTTGTCTGAATATTCCACTTAACATCTATGAGCAAGTCGAGCCTATAAATACTATGGCTCTAAAGGAAACTTTTTCAGTTCAATTTTTATAAACGATAATAATCGCGAGGAAATACCTTTTCTGTGTAATTTTTAATAAATGCTGTTAATAAAATGCTTAACTTTGGTGTTAGTATGTTTGTGCGATCATCGAGTAAAAGCAGAAGCTAAGGAAAGAAGTAAGCTGGAGTGTTGGGAATATATTTATAGTGTTTTGTTTTGTTCCTAAGAGACCCGTTAAGTTTACCTTAATGTCGACTTAATGTCGACTAATAGCATCATTCAATTTTAATAATGAAGTCTGTTTTTGTCCCAAGATACGACTTTACCACTTTGCCTTTAAAGGATGATGTTTGCGAGCATACGAAGCGATCGTATACGCACCGTGAGAGCAAGTATGCCCAGAATATTTGAAAGTGGAAGCTTTCGTTTCCTGTAGGAAAAAGTGAACGTATTTTATCGTAACTTTTGAAACCCATAGGAAGTGATCGAAAAAGCGGGGTGATCCATATTCAACAGTGTTCGTCCTTGGGCCAAAACTCGTGATCTTGTCAAATTTCACTGAAATATCTCAAAAATTTCGCCCTTTAAGAAACCAAGACGGACGGACGAACGGACAGACCATCATAAATTAAAGCAGAAAGTGACCCCGACTTGATTGGTATAATAAAAGGTAGATCTATCTCAAGTCCTTTTGGGTGCTGCATACTTCCACACAAACTCAAAACAAAAAATCAAAGACAAAAAGAGTCAGAACATAAGTTGAAAGCGATTCCTTTTTAAAAATTCTTGACATAATGTACCTCAGATCACTTGTGGCATATGACATATTAAATTTTGGAAGAGATCTGTATAGATGAGTAGACATAGACAGAAGATGCTTTATTAAAGATGCGCATACACTACAACAGATATGTGACATAAATTTCCACTTTTATTCTAAAAAGATTATAAAAATCAGCCACGCCCACGCAATATTAGAAAGTATGGAAATTTTGTAGCTTTCTTTTTTAAAAAGAAAAACGTAATAGGTACGACCGATTATAATTTTCTTACTTGTCTAACTTTCAAACGGCGTTGCTAACTCGTAAGGAATAATCTTCAAATTTCTGAATATCGTCAAGTCGTTTCAGAAACTTTACCGACGACGTTGCAGGAATTTTTATTTTCACTTTTCCGACTTGAACAACTGGCATAAACGTGAAGCGGAAACTTGGACGGATGGAAATCGATAAATAAAATATAGCCCTTAGGGAGGAGGAATGAAATCATTTGATAGAGTATGCAACGCGTATATAAGATAAATGAAAAACATTTAAAGTCGATTAAATTCAGACCAAGAAAAACAAGTAAGAATATTATATTCGGCCGCAACCGAATTTTTTATACCCATCACTATTTATTTTTTTTTTAAAGAAGACTACAAACTGTCCACTCTCTATAATATTGCGTGGGAGCGGCTGATTTTTTCTCTTCTTATACCCACCAGTGTAAGTTGGGGGTATACTCATTTTGATTTTTGCCCATAATGAATGTAACACCCAAGAGGAAGCTTCAGACACCATATGAAGTGTATGTATTCTTGATCATCGTGAAATTCTGAGCTGATTTAGCTATGTCTGTTCGTCTGTGTGGTGGGTGTTTATGGCACTCAAGGTTAAGAAAAAACGAATCCTACACGTTGTGAGGTTAACTTCGTAATTTTAGACCGACAGTATGTCTTCATGTAAGCAGTGCACAGAATAATCTTCAATATTTTGTGTTGTTTACCTTATGAGTAGGAAGCAGAAAACATCAAAAAAGTAACAAAAAATTAATTAAATTTTGAATACATGTAGCTTTTTATGGGCGTGGCTTATTTGCTCTATTTTTTTACATGAATAATCCTTTACAAAGTGCATCCGGGAAATTTCATCCCCCTATCTTTCATTATTTATGAGTAATAAGCAAAACCGCAAAATTTTTGCTTAGAGAAACAAGATTGAGTTCAGATCGCGCTCTATTGTGGGCACATGCTTTGATCAATTTATCGCGTTTTCAATATCAATCTGCGTGCAAGAATTGCTAATGTTTGCGCCAAATTTGAAAGCGATAGCTTTATTTTTGCGACCAGGGGAAGGTCTATCATGGACAGACAGACAGGTAGATGCTTAGATCAGTTTAGAACTTGATGCTGATCAAGAACATACATGTTTTTTATGGGATATATGAATCTTCCTTCTGGATGTCGCAAACTTTTTGACAAAATGACTATGCTCTTCATCCCTTAAATTTAAAGACTTGCCTTCTCTCGCTTTTTTTATATATTGTTTTTATTTTCAGAGCATGTAATTTGCTACCATGGCACTTGGTCCGCATACCGCCCGTCTTATGGTAAATTCGATGTGGCCACCGATATTGATCCCCGCCTATGCACACATCTAATGTACGCTTTCTTCGGGATACAAGAAAACGGTGATTTGCGTGTCATTGACCCATATCTGGACTTAGAGGATAACTATGGTCGCGGAAATATTAGAAAATTTAATTCTTTAAAGATGAAAAATCCAACATTGAAAACGTTGGCGGCGGTCGGTGGATGGAATGAGGGTTCGAAAAAGTTTTCTATTGTAGCTGCTGATCCCGAGAAACGAGCAAGATTTGTACAATCGGTGGTAGAACTTATACAAAGACATGGCTTTGATGGTCTTGACTTGGATTGGGAATATCCAAACCAACGTCACAAATTAGGCAACAACGACCGTGAAAACTATATCGCATTATTAAAAGACCTAAAAGAAGGGTAAAAATTTGAATGTTTTTTTTTTTTTTTTTTTAAATGAACAACGAAAACGATTTGCTTTTTATATTGATAAGGCTGGAACCGTTTGGCTACTTGCTAACAGCTGCTGTGGGTTCAGTGCAACTGTCGGCGGAAATGTCCTATGATATCCCAGAGATGTGTAAATATTTAGATATCGTTAATGTAATGGCTTACGATTTGCATGGTCCTTGGGATCAAGCGGTGGGGATCAACGCGCCTCTACATGCCGGCTTAGCGGATAATACCGAATACACAAGACAGCTTAATTTGGAAGCCATTGTTAAATATTGGCTTAGCAAGGGTAAACATTCAATCTTGTGTTATCCCAAATAGCGTTAGGTTGACTTATCTCCTACAGGAACTCCTCGCAATAAATTGGTTATTGGCGTCCCATTTTATGGCCGTACTTTTAACTTGGAAAATCCATTACAACACAATGTGGGAGCACCACATACTGGTCGCGGCATACCGGGCTCATATTCAAGGGAGCCTGGTGTAATCGGTTACAATGAATTGTGTGAGCTGTTCCAGAAGGAACCGGATCAATGGCATTTGGATTGGGATGAGCAACAAATGGTGCCCTATGCTTATCGTGACAATCAATGGGTGGGCTATGAAAATGAAGAGAGTATCGCCTTGAAAGCCGATTACATTATGGCAGAAGATTTGGCCGGCATTATGGTCTGGTCCATAGAATCGGATGACTTTCGTGGCATTTGCAGTTCGCAACGTTATCCATTGCTTCGTCTAATAAATAATAAAATGAATGGCGATTTGGTATTGGACTTGGAGAAAGATGTCAATTATGAATCTGTCTCTCTGCCCATAATTGATTCAAAATTTATCGACAATTTTCAGTGCAGTTCCGAAAATGGTTATGTTCGCGATTTAAAAAATTGCTCGAAATTTTATTTTTGTGATTCTGGGTTCACGTACAATTTTGAATGCATTTCGCCCTTGAAATTCGACATAGATATTTTAGCATGCAATTATCCGCACTTGGTTGATTGCAACTGAATGTAAACTTGCCACGCCTCCTTCATTGGAATACTTTTACTGTAAGCGAATAGTACAATAAAGTATTTTTTCTAATTGTTTTTTGGTTTTTTTTTTTCATAAAAATAAATTGTCATTTTTTACAAGTTTCTTGCTACGTATGTAAATATTGGAATTTTGATTCAATTCACTATTTTAATCCCTCTGTTAAGTCTTCTTCTTCTCGCTTTCTGTAAGTCAATAGCAGATTCAATTCTTTTCTTTTCAGGAGTTTGTGAATAAATTCTTATCACTCAAAATAGTGATGCGCTGATAAGATCACTAAAGTTGAGCAAGCCCGACCATTTAACACCTTACACTATTTCGTCTAATATAAATTTTCATTTATCGTGCTTAATGAAGCACCACGTTTGCGTGAAAGTGCTCGTTCACCTCTTTTCACCTTCAAAATATATAGGGACATCCATTTTGTGGTTCCGCAAGTAAAGGTACATAGAACGCAATTCTGATTGAGATTTGGATCAAATTTTTTTTCAATATATTGTTTGGACCACGCCCTTATTCGTGAAATACAATACATATATCGCCGTATAGAGTACAGAAATTGATAAAACTTATCTCGGAAAGAATGAATCCCCGGTTAAGACTCATGGGATGAAAATCAATCATTTGGTTAAATGATTTCGTAAATAAGGATTATTACCCCTTTAATGTAAAGAATAGGCGTCTGATGCCCCTAAAATGTTTTTACGTGTGACAAAACTATTTTTGGACGTAATTTCTAGGAGTTCCAGTTACCGTCAATGGAGATATGATAAACGACTTTTTGGAGCAAAAATTAGATGATTTCGACCTGAACGATATGTGGCTCCAATAAAATGTTGTGGAATCTTCTAGAAGCCACAGTTTGCCACAGAAATCGAGCGATATAACTTTCGTGAACTTTTTACTTTGAGGTTATGTTGCGGCACTACCTCACTCCAATAAACCGTGAACTCTCAATGACCTTATTCACAAAGATTGTTCATGGTTCAGACTTTTGCGGAAAAGTAGCAAACACTTGAGTTGCAGGATTGAATTTGCTGAATTCGCAGAACTCCAGAGCCGATGATTTACATGAAATCATATTTAAACAAGTAAGAAAATAATATTTGATCGTGAATCCTTTATACCCATCACCGTTATTCTAAAGGTGAGAAAAAAAAGTAAAAGAACTAAATTTTCATGCTATCTAATATGAGGTGGGCGTGAATGATTTTTTCTATTTTCATAATAAAAGAGTTTCATTAAGTGAGCGTGCGGGTGTTGTAGGCGTGTCCTTGCAAAAATTTAAGTCACTTACAAATTCTATTGAAAATTTTTGGGCGATATACGAATTTTCGCTAACGGGAAAATGTTTGCTATACAGCTGCGCAAACAGACAGACGGACATGCTTAGACGCATTGCAAAATTGAAACTGGCCCATTTTCAATACCAAGCTGCATGCAAGAATTTCAAGTGTTTCTGCCAAATTTGAATCCGATGACGTCATTTTTGCCGCCAAGAGAATGTTTACAACAGTCAACACAGACAGACGGACCATCGGACATGCTTAAATCGATTATATACTTTGTGGGTTCTCTGAAGCGTCTTTTCGGACATTGCAAACATTTTGACAAAATGAATAAACCCCTCAATCTTCGGTATTGAGTATTATTGAAGCGTATTCTCGATAAGCTTGAGATATTCACCTTGAGTTAACCGCACTTCTGTCGTTAGCGCTTGAATCAAAGATATTTAAAGAAAAAAAGTGTCATGATCGTGACGGTAAACAGGAACAGTGCCAATCACTTAACGCAGTTAGTCAGATATCGATATGAAATTCGTATAAAAAATAGGTATAAAAATTGAAGCAAATTCTCCTTAAACCAATCTCTTCTATTCTTCGTAAGTGGGGAGGTGAAGCATTCGCTGGTAGGTTGTTATACGCAAAGGTGTATAGAGAGAGAAAGAGAGGGTGAGGCAGACGGACAGACATCCAAACATTGTCTACAATTGTCTTTACAGAGGATATTTTCACTAAGATGGAAAATTTCTTAATTTTTATACGCATAAAGCATCGAATTCTAAGCATCTTCTCCTCTCAGTCTGTCCGCCCGTGCTATATCTGATGAAATGCAGCTATCGAAGGCCTCAAAATTTGGCAGAAAGATTGGACACTGTTTTACGCACGTTGAAAATGGACCAAATCGATCGAAGGACACGCCTACAGTACGACCTAAATTGGGATCAACTTTCATGTTTCCAAAGAGAAAGTGTTTTTTTCCTCATTGCTCGCTAACAACAGCAGATAAAACTATAAAAAAGTGGAACGTATGTATACTTTATGGACGAATGTGCGGCACCCTCGCCCTTCGATGATGCGTATAAAAATGAAATTGTAAGCAAGATATGTGTGTATATATGCTAGCAGTGTGTATTAGATATTTCTTCAAATTCTGTAAAGTGAGCGAATGAACGAGTACCGCAATCTCTGCTTGCAACTAATTTTCACGTTTACCTTGCTCTTTATATTCCAGCATTTTATTGACCTAATCATCGACATCGTATATTGTATTATAATATATTTACACTTTGTATATAGTAAAAGTGTTTTTTTTTTATTTTATTTTTTTTATTTTGGTGCAGCAAAGACCCGATATAAACATTTTTTATTGTATTTATATTGTCCGTTAACGGATTTTACAATCCCTATAAGACGTTATATATAATTTCTTTTTAAAAGCATTTCGCTTAAGTGTCGAGCGATTTAGTCGAGCGTTATTACGGATGACTTCAAAAATATGAACCGCAATTTTAAATTATTATTAGGATTAATATTCCTGGCAACGGCTTGTGGCTTTATAGAGGCAGCAAATACAAGTGAAAAAATTATAATTTAATATATGTAACAAAAAATATCTGAATCGATTTTCAGCTGAAAAGGTAATCTATTGTTATTACGGAACTTGGGCGAACTATCGTAACGGTAATGGTAAATTTGAGCCGTCGAATGTTAATCCATTTTTGTGCACTCACTTGAGCTACACCTTCTTTGGCCTGAGCGTGCAGGGAGAGTTGAGAGTTTTAGATCCATGGCTAGATTTAGACAGTGGTCTCGGTGAGCAGGCTCTCACCTCTTTGACCAATGTATGCTAAAATCCTCGCCTCTTCTTTTTCTTTTAAGGTAATATAAAGCGGACAATAGCTTTAAAAGAAATCAATCCTAAGCTAAAAGTTATAGCAGCCATAGGCGGCTGGAATGAAGGTTCCATAAATTATTCAAATATGGCGGCCGATCCGAATAAACGAGAGATTTTCATTAAATCTGTATTGCAATTTTTGAAAGCGCATCAATTTGACGGTCTTGATCTAGACTGGGAATATCCAGCGCAACGTGGTGGAGCGTCCGCCGATCGTGTCAATTTTATAACGTTATTAAAAGAATTGCAAAAATCGTATGTTTCTAGATCTGCATAAGTGAAACTACAGTTAATATCATTTGTTTGAACAGCTTTGCGCCGTATGGATATGAACTGATAACGGCGGTGGCAGCTTCCGAGTACAGTGCTAAGATTTCTTTTAATATACCGGAGATGTCGAAATACGTAGACTATATTAATGTAATGACTTATGATTTCGTTACGGGTTATGATGCTGTTTTGGGTTTTAATGCACCACTAAAAGGTCAGGGTGCTAACAATGTGGAAGCGTCTATAAAGTATTGGCTAAATCAAGGTAAAATATTTCTGTTTTTTTCCGAAACATTTAAAAGCTTATGTTTTTTTTTTGCTTTTAGGAGCCCCTGCTTCCAAACTTGTATTGGGCTTAGCTATGTATGGGCACTCTTTTCAGTTAGCGAATCCAGCTCAAGTCACTGCCGGCTCTCCTAGCATCGGCCCAGGTAAATCTGGCCCCTACACCATCCAACCTGGAATGCTGGGTTACAATGAAATCTGCGAGACAACAACTAATTGGCGCTACGAATGGGATGATAGACATGGTGTTCCTTATAAATATAAAAATGACCAATGGATAGGTTATGATGATGAAAGCAGCATTGCTTTGAAAATTGATTTGCTAAAGTCGTTAAATTTAGCTGGAGCCATGTTGTGGTCTATAGAAATGGATGATTTCCGAGGTATATGCGGAATGAAATACCCGCTTTTAAGCACAATCAACTCAAAGCTGGGCAAGGATATCAACCAATTGCCCTCCAATCCAATACCAACCAGCACTGTCTCCCCCTCGTTACGGGATTGTCCTTCAGATGGATTGTACGCAAATCCTAAAGATTGCTCGCGTTTCTATCAATGTCTAAAGGGTGTCCGTTTTGATTTCACTTGTCCTCCCGGTTTATTGTATGACGCTAAAAATGCATTGTGTAATTGGCCTCAAACAGTCAAATGTAATGTAGTATAAAAGAAGTTTCAACGTCTTTCAATATCATAAATGTTATGTAATAGAGAACAAATATTATAAAAGTGGAACAAGTGATGAATGAAAAATAAAATAAAAGGAATCAACTTTTAAGATAACATTTATGAAAATTATAATAACAAACAGGTAAGCAAACCATCGAGTAGAGTAGAGATCTCATGCGCTTCATTAGCATATTATGGATGCAAGCAATATATCGTTCGATCGACACCTTTTGCAGCACTTCAGTTATTGCTCGGAAAATGTAATTAATTTCCTTTTTAGCCCGATATAACAAGGAAAGACATATATTTTCGTTTAAATAGCAAAAAATTTTTTTGTGCCAGATTATGCAGACTAATTTGCAATTCGCTTAGTATCGAGTACTATGACTTTTGAAAAGCAGTTTTTTTTAAACGTGATGGAGTTGGTTTTTTTTGTTCGGGGTGTTTTGTCGGGAAGTTGCTTACTGCCGCTTGACACCTCTTTCTTCCTTGCGTAAGTCGGACGACGGCAGGCAAAAAGATTCATAAAATCTTCTGGTGTGGTATATAAACCACTGAAACTAAGAAGAAGCAACCTACGTTTAGACACCGGCTTCTACAGGGATAATAATTCCCTCAGGTACCATCTGAAAAATATGGTTATGTTCGATACCGATTCATGCAGATTCTGTCAAGGGACGAGTAAAACGTCCCATCATGTTCTATGTGAATGTGAGACAATCTGCGGAATCAGACATCACGTGCATGTGGGCGTTTACAACGCGGGACATGGCATAGTGCTCCGATCCAAAAAAGATGGCGGGTTTCATAAAAATCTTAAAACTAGACAACTAGACTGTGTACAATAGATCTTCTATGGCTCTCCATCGCCGAAACTGCTCGAATCTACAATCGTTGGATGGTAATTAAGGGTTACTTTAAATTTTGTGCTTGTAGAAGTAGATTTTGCTAATAGCAAGCAGCTTTAATATCTTATCGTTTAACTCGGTCGCCTCCTGTTTTTGCTCTGGTTTATGCATAAAAGATGAAAACTAAAGGAAGCATTCTTTTTCTCGTGTACGGGCCGTAACAGCTCACAGTTAGGCGGAAAGATATGAGATTTCGAAAATGGACAATGAAAAACATTCGCCAAACACTTGACTTCAATACACTTTGAATGTTCGGCGTTGTCAACGATTCGTTATAAACTGATTTCGAATGGGACTATCCTCGCACTTGTACTTAAGAGTGACTCTTTTCAGACTCCTACAGTTTGTCTCTGAATGCATATATGAGACACGTTAAGAAATCGATTTATCCTTTCGACTTTAATGATGGTTTTCCAATAGTTTCTTAAAATTTTTTTCATTGCATGACTTTAATAACTGACTGTCGGCGATAATAATTAAAGACTCTCAATTTTCTATGTTAAGTGGCTTTATTCCAGCCAAATGTCGTCTCACCGATCCTCTCTATATTGATATGTTCTACACTCTGCCCAATATTTTTTTTAAAGATATTTGCGTCGGTAATCGAAAGGATTTATATTTTAAAAATAAAAATTTAAACCAATTTATTGCTTGTTTCGTCTGAGATGACTAATAGAAAATATTTTATGATTATGATTAATTAATAATTAATTATTTTAAAATGGTTTAAAAAAGAATTATTTAATTTATAGTTTAAATTATTTAATTAATAATAATAATTCTGTACAGTCATCATTATGGCTAATGTGTCATGTGTATATCTACATATACGTATACATACAAAAGAATATTATATCAATATAATAAAAATACATGTACATAGGATGAAATTGTGCTAGAAACAAAATTGGTTTGTATAACACATTTAGAAGAGGACCCGAATAAAAAAATTATACAATCACCAATCATTGGATCACTCGATCCGCGTTCTTGTACTACGTCTGAACTTGTGATATTCTTTCTTTACTAAACGCACCAAAAACAGCATGGCCAATATGTCGGATATAATTAGCATGTAGAAAACGTCTTGCCATCCACGACTAGCTATCATGCCGGCCATTAAAGGACCCACAGCAGCGCCTAACATTACGGACGTTACGATTTAGCGAAATATTAAGAAAACAAAAATGGATAATTGACTTACCTATGGAACCGGTACCATCAATAATGGCAGTGACAGTGGCTAATGCCCTGGCGTTACCTTCTAAAGAGCTATGCTGGCCTAATTCAGCACTCACGGAAGTGGTTATTAAGGCATACGGACCATTAACCAGAAAACCAGCGTTAATCAAGAGGAATATACTCATGAATACCGACACATTACCGAATTGTTGATACAATAACAGCTATTATCAGATATACATTTATAATTAGATTTTCCATTTTATGAGAAATAACTTACCACAGGGGCAGCGAGGAACAACATTACAGTGCATGTGGTTGCCGACATGCCTGTTAAATCAGAAATTAAACCGGCTACAATAGCGCCGAATATTCCGCCAACATCGAAAACTACAGATAAATCGGCCGATAAGGTGGGACCTAAAGCGCCTTGAAATGTAAAAAAAAAAATCAATATTAAAAAAAAGGATTCGATTCATCATTGGTGTAAAAAATCATACTTGACGATTGTATGTACAAAGGTAGCCAGTAAAGGAATGTATAGCTAACCAATTTTGAAAAAAACAAACACAAGGAAAACTCTACTACGCCAGGTATGTGCAGAGCGTCTTTTAAGCTAATTGGTCTTTGAATTGAATTTATTTGAGGATTCGAACGGTCTAGAATAGGAGTACGTTCAGATGGACGACTTTTTAACTGCGAAATTAAATTAAAAAAAGGAAAAAAGTTAATGACAGCGTAAATACATTTTCATCTCATAGTTAATTATTTACTCGTTCATTATCTTCAATATCTGATTCATTGGCAGCATCGCGTTCCAAAGCGGCAGCAGGCCCTTGAGGATTACATCCCACCATTTCGGGACTGTCCACCACGAACAGGAACATCACAAAACCGCAAAGAGCGATAATAATTCCCGGCACCATAAACGATAAAGCCCAATCAATTTCCACATAATAAGCCGCGATAAGAGTGCCCAAAATATTACCTATAGACGTATGGCTATTCCATATTCCGAACACTAGTCCACGTTTGGCTTTACCAAACCAGCGACCTATTAAAGTTACCACTCCGGGCCAGCCGGTCGTTTGAGCCACACCTGCACACGCCTGAATGTATACGAAATAGGCCATACTATGTATGCTCCACGTCTTCGCTACGCCAAACAAATACGAACAAACGCCCGATATAATCATGCCGAGGGCTAAGAAGTAACGTAACGATACCTTGAAATGTAAAACATAATATTAAAAAAAGGATTCGATTCATCATTGGTATAAAAAATCATACACGTTCGGCGACAAAGCCTGACAAGAACATAGCGCCCGCATATGAAAATAAAAATGCCGAATCCAAAATGGCAAATAAAGCCTGAGCATTGCTGCCATCTATAATCAAAGGAAAGTTGTAATTAAATATATTCTAGAAATTTAAATTTTATTACCGAAAGGGGCATAACCGCAATCGTGAGAACTGGAATTGTGTACTACATTTGAAGAACAATTAACATGCAAGACAGACTTTACTACCGATATCGGCTTTCTTGTCATATGGTAACAAGTATAAGCCATATAGGTTAACAAGAAGGTCGAGACTTTAAAACTAAATGAAAAGAAATAATTTCGAAAATTAATTAGTTTCTCGTAAAAATTATTAATTTTTACTTACATCGTCAGTTTGTTACATCTTAATTGAGGACAACAATTGCGAGCCAAACGTTGTATAGTAACTACTCCGCAAGGGATATCATTGTAATTGTGGCTCATTTTGCGGTTACGATAAGTACTCATACGTAAACAAAGTAACAGCGACCTGAAGGTCAGTCAAATCAGTATTCTAACCCGGTTGAGCGAACCAAAATTGCTAATTCTTTCAAATTATATTTATCTTGAAATTGTTGTAAGAAGAATTTCGAAGTAATTTCCCTGCAAATAAGATAAAATTGCGTTAATTTCATTTTGGATGTGATGAATAAACTGTTACTTGTAATTGAGCAATGATTAGAAAAGTATGACAAAACTAAGATTTCTTTTCACTCTTATGGTTTTATCTGAATCTTTTTCTTCTTCTCTAAGTCAAGCTTTCCATACAACCTCACCCTCTCTATAACTTCATGAGTGTTTTTTAATGTTTACATGAAAACCGTTATCTCTTGGCTTTACTCCTCTAATTATGATTCACGGCCAATTCTTTTATGGCGACTTAAAGAAAGATGTTGCTTTGTTTCGGCAAAATAATTCAAATGCGAAGGCTTTTTGCTGGCGTTGATTCAATTTCTCCGATTGAAATTCTTTTGCTGCTCTGTTTTATACTCATTTTTACTTCTTTAATATCTCTCGTATAAGATATTAACTTACATTTAACACGGATTCCTTCAATTATAAATTTCTTTATTAATCTTTTTTCTCCTTTTTGTTTTTGTTTATTAAAATATCACAAACCTAATAAACGCAACTGCCAGCTAACAATAATTTTTACAACAAAAAACTATTGGCTGCGTTTTATTGAGTATTTCCAACAACAAGAAACTTTAAAAGCGTATGTCAGACAAACACAATGTTTTAAAATTTTTTTTTTTACGGACAAAATGGGATAAAAAATTATATATATATTATAATAATTATATACAAATATAAAATTATATTTAAAAATAGTACCAATGCACTGCTTGAAATGCTTTCGGTATCATTTACCATTAAAACGCCACCAAGGATTTAGTAAATTTTTATTAATTCATCAACATTCAGATTTTCTCACATTCAAAATTACATTTCGAATGTTTTTCTCGTCAGACCGATTCTGATTACTAGTTTTATTTTCTTTCCTCCTGCATTTACCAGTAAGCTGTACGTTCCGCAGTATTTACCAGTAAACAAATTAAATTTAAGAAGATGTTGGCAACAATGTTGTCTTTCGTAGAATTTGTTGCTTTGACGTAGATGAGACATTGGAAACGTGTAGTAACGATTTTCAGCTTCAGTTGCTTCAAACATAACAAACATGTTTGAAAAACTGCGAACATTTCGTTTTTTCAAAACAAAATTTAAAAGTAAAGTAGATTTTATCCCCAGCAAAGTCAAACAAAAAAAAAAAAGTAGATACAGCAATAAAATAATTTCAAACTAAACATTTTTTAAATTTAAACATTTTTTTTTCTTCATGAAGCAAATTATCGCCCATGCAAACTCTCAATTTTGCTTTGCTTACTTATGCAGACGCAACGTGACACAGCAATTAATACATAGTCAATCTTTACTTTTTTCAAGGCCTTGAATTAGGGTGATAAAATTACTGTTTTTCAAATTTGGGTCGATATATATACAATTTAAAAATAATTTTTTTCTCGCATTTCCATATATGAATCAATTTAATATCGTATATAATATATTATTATTATTATTATTATTATTATTATTATTATTATAAACCTAGCCAGAGAACAAATTCTAAGACTAAAGTCTTAAAGCACAAGCATCTAAGACTTTCGCCTTTATTAAAAACTTTATCGCACTTCAGATTTGAATCCACGACCATTGAATTGCTAGTCGAGACTCTGGGCCACTCAGGCGGATCATATTTAATATAATATTTTGCAAACACACTAAAAATATATAAATATATAGAAAATCCACACATGTGGTCACCTTAACAGGAAGTACTGCGCGAACATTTTGAATGCTTTAAACAAACACCAAGCCACCACAGCGAAGAGCGAGCCAAAAGTCAAACCAAGCCAAAAAGAATTAAATATTAAAAAACAAATTTAACGGTGTTCAATTCAAGTTTTTATGTTGGCGGGAACACAACAAATTTAAGTATATAACTCAACTAAAAAAGGCGACGTCCTTAGTCGTGTACTTCGGGACCATCCGAAGTTGTGGCATCACCGGGAGAGGTCGATTAAAGGCCGGTACCAGGAACTGGCCGAAAAAGTAAGCAAGAAGCTGCACCGTCCAGTGACCGCACAAACAGTGAAAGTCGGGCCACGGTCAACAGTGAATATGCGGGCCGCGTAGATGATGTGGAAAATAATTGAGAAGAAGAAAGAAATTCTCAAACAGAGTAAGCATAAGGAGGCGAGTTGACGTAGCACGGTAATTTACAACCAATGGTTTACATTGTTATACACTACACTATTTATGGTACCAGGGTATGTTAAGTTTGTGCGGACTTGTGCAACACTCAGAAGGACTTGAGATAGACACATTTTCTGAATCGATCTGAGCTTGTTCGTCAGTCAGTCTGCCCTGCTTTCTTTAGAATGCACTTTATGTTCGAATTTCTACCTAGCGTAATTATCGGTAGCTTAGCGTGCATTTAGGTTTGAAGATACATCAGAAATTGAATAAAAACCAGATTGCAAATGCCGTACATTGATGTGATTTGACAGGTCTGTGAATGCATTTTTACTATAAACTCACCAGGGTCTCAAAAGTAGTGAAGAAAGCTTTCGAATCTCTCTTAATTCGTAATCTATTGGTTGCGGGTATATGAAGACTATGTAAAAAAAAGAAGTGAATATTATGTACTTTGCCTCATCATAGATTTTCCAATAAAATTTTTTGCGGGGAAAAAGTTGTGCGACGCACTTTACAACGAGTCACTGTAGTAGTGTTTCATTATTATTTTTTATACTTATAAGATCTTCCCTTAAGCGATTATATATTTTCACTCTCTCTCTCTCTCGATCGATTGGAAAATAATATTCTTCTTGCTTAGTAGATTTTAATAAACGGAAATGAATTTACTTACAACTCCTTCTTAAGTACCATAGACTTTCTTTATTATTTCGCTTATTATGAGTTTATTTTCTATGAAGCAGCATGATCGCTGATTCAGAAGGAAATAACTTTTTTTTGTTGTTATTATTTATACAACTTTTCTATAATTTATATCATTAATTTATAAATTTCACAATTTCAAAAAAAATCATTTTATTTAAATTAACGAAATAATTATATGAAAATAAATTAAATAATAATAGCACGAAATCCTGGGTTATATGAATCGTTTCTACACTTTATTGTAAAACAATTTTGATGTAAAAAAAAAAAAAACAAAACGGAAACGGAAAAAGTTCATACATTTACAAATTTTTGCTTATCCTGTTAGTCATTTATTTCTTGATAATATTGTATAATAAAACATAAAAAAAAAGTGTCTTTATGCTTATATTATAACAAAAGTTAAAATTAAGACATTCAATATTCATTATGCCGATAATTTTATTGTTGCTCGCTAATTAAACATGATTTTTGTTGAGACTTTAATGCTTAAAACAATGATTTTCAGACGCTCTCATGATCAATTTTTTGCAATCATTTTTTTTCTTTTGCAAAATCACACGCACACTTTACTTATTGAAGAAAGTTTATGTAATCACTAATAAAGAAAGAAAAACACCCTAAAGGAAAATCGAAATTTACATAAAACTGGGCTTTTAGCTTAAGCTTATTAACGTTGGTGCTGTTGTTGGTATTTTGGGCATAAAGATCAAGAACTGCTGCCGTAACCAACATTTCCTTTCGGTGTTGTAAATAGTTGAGCTCGCATTCTTTAGATATATAATTACACATCCATCCATCCATCCATCCATCCATACAAACACACACATACATATACAAAAAACACGCATGAAATGGAACAGAGACAGAGAGAAAGAGAATTTTGAAAATATTTTACATTTACATTAACAAATTGCTTGAGTTGAATCATTACACGGTGATGAAGCTGGAGGTTGATTAACGCCGGGCGCGGTATTGACATTTGAGCCCTTAACAGGGGTGTTACTACCACCATGCATATTATTGGCTCCACTCCCGGAATTGTTAGTATGGGCCATCCACGAAAGAAAATTTCCGCCCTGAGGCAAAGAAATTAATAAATAATTCTAAAGCTATAAAGCGAATTTCCTTAAAGATTGACGACTCACCTGATCTTGAGTCTGATTTTGTAGTTGATTGCCCAAAAGGCTCCATTGATTAAGAGCAGCTGCTACTATAGCTGGATTCATGGGCAGCGAGTTTAAGTTAAGACCCACACCGAGCGAATTGTTCATGTTCTGTCCAGGCGCCGTAGATTTCGGTCCCTGCGAATTAATGCCTAATGTTTGAAGATTGGGCATATCCAAATTTCGATTCTGATGATTATTCCAACCGCCACCATTATTATTACCATTAATACCATTGCCCTGATGTGGCCCCGGCATGTGATTATTCATGTAATTGTTCCCGTTGCCCCTTTGATATGGTCCCATTGCCGGTTCCGAATTCCGACTTATAGGACCTCCTGTACTACTGCCCATCATGGCATTCATGCCCATATTTCCTCCCGGATAATTTTGACCATTACCGCCAAAATTGCCGCTATTCATACCGTAGCCTCGCATATTCATCATACCGTTACCGTTCTGATTCATCATGTTACCATCACACCGATTTCCTTTTTTATAGGATCCTCGATGCTCACCTACTCCGTGTCGTCCACCACCAAAATTTATAGGGCCCGAGTGGGGAGCTAAGCTAACAGAACCGGGAGAATTTCTACCACGATTTTGTTCACCTTTTGGTGCTGCATTAGACACGTGAACAGAGATGCCTAGACGAACAAAATATTAAAAAAGTCGATAAATAAAATTGATATTTTCTTACCTTTTATTATGTGGTCTTCGCCGCACAGCGACTGAGCCACTTCAGGATCAAGGAAAGTTACGAAACTAAATGCACGAAAAGGTTTAGGTATAAAAACGTCTGTTACTTCCCCAAATTTTGAAAAGTAATCTTTTAAGTCATCAGCGTTCATATCCTCAGTACATCGCCCTACAAATACCTTGCAAGGTACCTGATTAACCATACCCTATAATTACTCTTAAACACATATCATCAAAAAAAATTTTAAACGAACTAACCTTAGAATTAGGTACTTTTACTTCACACCAGCGGCCATCGATTAAATGTCTTGTAGATAATACCCGCACCTGTACATCATATGAACCGAATCGTACAAATCCAAAACCTTTTGATTGTCCCGACTTCATATCTTTTTTTATTTGAGTCATTAACACTTCGCCATATGTCTCAAAGTATGAACGTAAACTATCCTCAGTGGTTTTCCAAGGCAGGCCTAAGACAATTAAATCCGTGCAACGCGGACGCGATTCAATACGTTTCGTTTTGGCAGTTGAATTTTCCAAATTATCATCACTTTTGCGTTTATTCTCTGAAAATTCAAAATGAATTAATCATATGGTTAACAAATTTTCATAAGTTCCGTTGTAACGCAATAGTAACAACCTTTCGGAAATACACAATAGTAAGCATGTGAGCCCCAGCCGATTTCTACGTAGGGTGGAAAAAATCTACCCTCATTCGAACGTACTCCGCGAAAGCACTTTGTTTCTTCATTAATATATTTAAGCCCACAAGCACCTGGAAATTGTGCCTGTAATGTTGATAGCAATAAGCTACCATCTTCTTCAGTGGGCAATTCAATAGGATCATCTCCTTCGTCTTCCAATACTTGTAT
The DNA here is from genome assembly GCA_000688715.1 of Glossina pallidipes. NCBI lineage: Eukaryota > Metazoa > Arthropoda > Insecta > Diptera > Glossinidae > Glossina > Glossina pallidipes. The sequence continues at coordinate 1,135,028 of KK499790.1, read as the reverse complement.
AAAATCCATTTTCGCAAATAAGTCAATTGAATATAGACACTATAATATTATGTGAAGTTGATATTCTGTAAAAATAGAAATGCATTAGTAAAACAATTTTTTTTTTTTCGATACCTAAGTTTAAAGCGTGTGTCCTCAAAAATCTTCATATGATCTTAAAAAACAATTTTATCTTAATTCCTAGACAAAATTTACATCCTCTACAGAAACACTAAATTAAATATCAATAATTTCTTTAATAATATTTACAATTGTTTAATATTTCATATTTAATAACCACCAATAATTTTTTTAACTAAAATACTCAATAAAGCAAAGTAGGACAGAGCGTGTCAAAATGTATTTATTAGATAATGTATACAAGTAAAAAGTGTTATATAGAAGAAAACAGGGTGGAATAGGTCAAATATTTCAAGCAACTTTGAAAATTTAAAATAATTACATATAGCAATCTTTCTAACTTCATTTGAAGTACAAAAATGGAAAGAACCGATCTCCTGTCTTGCGGTAGCATACAACACTTTTTATATTTAGTACGAAGCTTGTGTACATTTTACTGCGTTTCATACGCATGAAACACTGACGCGGCATTTTACAAAGTAAAATTATTATAGTTTTCCTAATTCCATTTGTTTCACTTTAAGTAAACAAGAACTGAAGTAAGCAAGAACTTTTATTCAAAAGTATATATCATTTTTAAAATGTATATGCAACTGAACTCATATAAATGCTCTCTGAAAATTTTGGTAAGATGTATTTCCAATATTTGAGAGATTTCCTACGCTTCTTAAGATCGACCATGGGTAGCATTTAAAGTCAATTCGCAATTGTATGGTTATAACCTTCAAAAAAAAAGTTTTTCAATAAAAGCGAAGGGTTTCTGAGTGTTGGTGACTATTTATATTATAAGAATTTGACCATTATCCTAAGAAAATGGAAGTGAAATTCATTGTGTTAGTCAAACATCGTATCTACATGGTAAAATCAGAAAAATGCGTTACGTTACATTTTTTATATATTGTGATAATGAATAATATAAACATTTCGGTATTTTATTTCGATGATAATTTAGTTTTGCAAATATATATTAAGCATTCGTTTTTTTTGATTTCAACTGCCGACAATAACGCAAGTCCCAGTATGTGAAGTAAGTTTCACGTTACATTTTTATTACTTTAAGAATTCAGATGAGTGACCAATGAAAATGGTAAGATCGGGTAAATAGGAGTTTTCCAAAGTCTGTAAATATTCCCAGACGTATCAAGATACTTAATCTTACTTATATTTTTCTTTATTGTTTAGAGGCCAGTTTTACTTTTTTTGGAACTTGTAAGAATTTTTTAAAATGCAAAACGCCAACGTGCCGATTGAAAAAAATTTCTCATGAAAGAAATACCAGTATTCTTATTGTACAAATCAAGGTAATGAGTTACTTTACGTTTTCGAGTACTTTGAAAAGAAGTCGACGGTCAGATTATTTCAGAAAATCAAGGTGACTAAATATATTTTTATGTTAAGTAGTCTCTAAGCACGCCGTTTGGATTTAATAAAAAAGGATTGAACAACTCGAAAATTTCATTTTTTCGATACATAATAAATCAAAACTTTTTTACAGCGAAAATTTTCTAATTTATATTTTTAATTAAAGCCTTTGCTAACATTCCAGATGAATTCATTGTTTAAACCATTAAACCAGAATATTGAAAGTTGCAGTGATCATTTATGTATACGTTGAAAAGTTGCACGTGGTATATATAGGAGCATTTAAAATTTGCATGAAGCATTTGATTTGCGTCATGCAGAATTCGGATAATGGAATGGAACGGAATCAAAAATTGCAACCTTGCGCAAAAATCAAGAAATGAAAACAAAGTAACAAAGGAAAATGTTGAATTGATTTGGCCATTGTTGGTTACTGTTTGAAAAGCATTGCTTCCTGCTTCTCGTATGAAAGGGTTTTTGATCGGTTGAATTTTTCTTTACATTGTGAAAAGAATTTCTTGATTAATTGATTAGCTGATTTATGCCCATAGACAATTTTTGCAAGCCATGCACGGAAAAAACGCCCAATTGCAAATTCGGATACGCCAAACAACGTAGACGGCCTTAAACACAAAGCAATAGGCATGCGTCAACAACTTTAAGACAAGATTAAACATATAATTATGTTGACATCCCGACCATAAGACAATCCACAAAAAAACGACCTGAGCTTCCACAAGAACGACCTTAGTTTTCCATTCCCCGCGCATATTTATTAAGGAAGTTCTCCGCATGTATAGCACAGTGATATGTTATCCTCTAACGGAATGACGAATGCAGCATATCTCGAGCATATCTCTATCATATCTATTCCCCGATGATAGATCGAAAAAGGTCCATTAAATTGCGTTTAATACGAAACGAAGACGCTATGTAGTATATTGGTCTTCACTCATTTCTAGAAACACATAACTATCTCCCCTGGTCACTCAATAAGTTTTTTAAAAAAATGTAAACAATTGAATTCATTTAATATTACATGTTATAAAAGTTTACACAAACTATAATAATAATTTTCATCATTTTCTATAACATTTTACAATATTTTTGGTAACAGGGCGATATCATGTGAAAAGAACTTAAATTGGTATAGAAGCGATCAACTCATCGGCTCATTTTCGCATTTCTTGAACTTTGCGGTCCGCGTGTCAGCCAAGCCATACTATATCGATAGGAACAAGTGGTAGTCGGGAGGCGTCATGTATTGTGAGTAGGATGGGTAAGGCACAACTTCCCTTTCAAACTGCAACAGTATCTTGGGCAACTCTTGCTACAAGTGGCCAAAAACAACTTTTAAACCCTTGAACTCAATACCGGCATTTGGGATGTGATAGAACAGCATGACCATAGACGTGTTGTTTGGACATTGGCAGCAGATTTCTTCAAACAAAATAACAAAAGTAACGAATTTGAGGGAAGAAGAATTTTGAGAGCTCCAGGATTAGCATCGACGTACACTGAAAAAATCAATAATAATATAAAGTGGAAAACTGTTATTTAATAAAGAAGAAAGTCAAAACCATCAAATTCAACCGTTATGTGCACTGCTATTTTCGGTTCTTTAACATTTTTACCAGTAGAAGTAACTGATCAAAATTTTTGCAAACACCTAATATAACAGTTTTGGTTAATGCCATTAATACTTATCTTTAAATTTGTTATTGTTTTATATCACTTTATAGATTATAAGAAATATTCGAAATTACCATTCCATTACTTTTCTTCTATGAATTTTCATTACTCAAAATTCAATACTTTGGCAACTACATCAAACTTATTATTAAAGTGTGGCATCACTTTGTGATGTTATTTATAGAGAGCGACACGTTCGTAATGTTATTTAACAAAAAGTACAGCGTTCGTAATGTTATTTAACAGAAAGTACAGCGTTCGTAATGTTATTTAACAGTTACGTGTCTGTCTCTTTGTTTTGTACGAAATGTCAAATTCGCTAACATTTGACATTTCTCTCTGCATAAGAGGTTTTTGATCTACTTTATCAGTAAATATGAGTTTGAGGGCCGAACTTCTTAAAAAATTATGAAATACCATCTTGGTAAGTGTGGTCATGTTTCGTATCGTGAAAAAAACAATCAAACTACGAGTGATTCATTCAAGGACTGGAAAACCACCTACTGGGCTTCATCTGGACGTTCTTAAAGAAGATAAAGAAGATAAATTGGTACAAAAATTGATGGATCAGTACTGCCGATAGCTGCTCAATGGTCGGCGTGGTTATTATGACTTTGCTGCTATTTGGTTACATGTTCTTAATATTGTTGGTTTGGTTTAACTTAATTGTCAATTCATGGCTGGGGAGACCATTTGAAATTTTTAAACTTAGGTACTATAAGCTGCAACTTAATACAAAGTGTGGAACACTTAAACCTCCTACATCTGCTATGTGATATCGTTTATGAAATTGTAGCAATAATCTATACTTTAATTTTAATTTATGAATTTGACTGATACTTATTCATTCTTATTGTGTGCACCATTCTTCACTACAATACGCTTAAATTGACCCTTGAAGAGCTTGTGAGTTGTATACTGTGCTATGAATAAATAAATATATATATATCGTCGGTTAATAAGTAAAATCCGCCTAGTGTTTGTACGCTCCTATGTGCCTACTGCTGGAGATTGGGATGGAGCCATTTAAAATTCCAGATCATAGTACTTACTACTGGAAGTATAAATTAGAGCATTCGAAAAACCTCTGGAAAATACTGGCCTGAAGTAAAATTAAGAGCCGTAAAAGTGGAGGCAACATGAAGTTGATAGCGTGCGATTTGAAGTCAGTCAAAGTTCAATAGACGTTTTTAATTAATTAAGTATTTCATTAAGACCTTTCCATTATGCTGTGATTGACGACAAAGCTCTGTACGTTTTAATAACGCTAACATTATCAAATTCTAAAGACTATCGCGCTTTACTATCCAAGTAAAAAAAAAAGCATTGAAGTAGATTTGGTGAGACTAGGAATGCGCAGTTAAGTACAACGACGTTTGATCGTAATCATAAAAAGTTTTAAGGAAAACTCTTACCGTATTTTCGAACTATAAGACGCACCTTTCTACATAAAAAATTGGACTCAAATTTTGGTTGCGTTTTATAGTCCGAAGGTAACATTAAATTGGCCTACACAGTATTTGCCGATTGTGCGACCCATACTGAACAAGAAGATCAGCCGAGCGCCGTGCTATTCCACTGTTAGGCCGTGCACCCGAACTGGCTCAATGTCTTAGCGTTTCTAATGAAATAAATCTTTAGACTAATAGAAAAAGACATTGAGCACAAGCAACACAGGCTAGCGGCTCTAATGTATTTAGAAAGTGTAACCTGCCAGCCGATGATATGGAAATAAGCTTCAATGAAGCCATTTTGCGTGCGTTACAAACGCTTAAAATGAAAAAAAAAAAAATAACAAAAATAAATTTTTTCAGTTTTTTTGGTTTCATAGATGAAAACTCTACCGAACTGAACTCGCAATATCTATTTACATATTCCCATTTCAACAATTTCATTTAGACAATTGAGGTAATCAAATCCCTATAGTAAGCATGCTATATTAATAACGGCAACAATGCGTTTGGCAGTGATTTATATGAATACATAGAAACTTGTAAAAAAGTGAAGTGAGTGATGAAAAAAAATTAACAAAAAATTTGTCCAGAAATAAAAAAGTCCTAAATATATTAAAAACACTTTGTGTTAATTTGCATATAAATCACCTGTGAAATAGTAAGAATGAAATCCATCTACGAAGAAAAAAAATCAAAGATTTAATAAATTTTACAAAACCTAGAAAGTGCTTTGCTCTACTCTACCTACATACATACCTAAGTATCTATATATCTACAACGAGCAAGAAAAAAAAACGAAAAACGAATAAATACAATAGAGAGAAAAAAAGTTTAACCACAGAGAAAATTTATAAAAATATACACACACACATACTTAGATTAATGACTTATTATAATTACTGAAGGGTAAATCTTGGACGGACTTGTATCTGTGAATTATGTGATGGAAATTTTAGATGATGACGATTTTTTTTTAAGGTGTTTAGGGATTTTTTTCGGTAATCTAAAATAAAATGTATGTGTGCGTTTTTAAAATATATTATAAAAGGCAATAAGGAAAAAAAGCATTTATTTGTCTCTCAATATTTGCAAGCATAAACGCAAGAGGCGTAAAACTGTGCAAAAGACATATCCTGTAAGCATAGTATTTGGCTTATTCGTCTTCCTGTTCTTGGAAAATGAGAAATTGCAATAAACCAAGTCTTTCAAACTGACTTCTTTTTGAATAGAGGCAAGAAATAAAGGTTTGTTTTTTAAGCCCATTTTGTTGCTGTTTTGTAAACATAGCAGTGGGGAAACCTTTAAGAACGGTTACAATTGGACCGTTGGAATGACAAAAACGCTTACGAGCCAATCAGTTAAAAAAAAAAGGCGAAACGAAAAGTAGAGAAGACCCAAAAAGCTAACGGCCAAGCATACACATATTTTTCTCTTGCATTCCTTCACATATTTCACTTAGGAAGTGTGTGTTAAGTGTACAAATACAAAATGCATACACCAAAGTTTTATAGTACACAAATATATATATATATAATTATATATATATGTATTTGCTTATGTAGTTATATCGTATATAGATTATCGAGAGATGATGGCAATGATAATGATGTTGTTGGGGGAGATATAACATATGTGTGTTTGTATATTTATAAATATATATAAATGTGTTAGCATTAGGAATGTGTGTTTGTGTTTTTGTGTTTGTGAGTACTGAACTTCAAATATAGGCAACTTGAATAACTGAAATAACTGAACTGATATTAACGCTATTACACACATTAACTTAAAAGTGCTATTCTCTAATAATAATCATAAAGAAATAAAACGAAGACAACACAATAAAACAAACAGTTCAAAGAAGATTTATAAAAATAAACAAAAAATTAAAGTAAAACATAAATAGATATAAAAATTACTATTAACTCTCAGCAAATTGTTTCACATCTTCTTCCGCACAAGCACACCAAATTCTCTCACTCACTCTCCCCTCTCTCCCAATCTCTCATCTTCTCTTACTCTTTAACGAAATTTTTGTGATTTAGTGAAAAATATGAAAGTGATACGCGGATTATATATGCATATATGTATATATACAATAATTTTCGTCTTCAATATATGTTGTATAGTATACCAATAAGTGTGCACAGTGGCTCTTTATAAATATTAAAAATATTTAAAGGGAATTGCAATTATTTGTCGTATTGATCACAAGCAAAAGTTTAAGAGAAACATTTTCAAATATTTATAATAACCATAATTTGTATTCATTTATCGTTATATAATGTACGATTAATAAAACAGTGAAAATCTTAATATCTTTTTTTTTATAGCCCCTACACCACTTGTCGTACAAGGGCGTATTAAGCTAGTGCGGACGTACACAATACCAAGAACAATATGGGATAGACCAAGCGTTCATTATATCGATCGATTCAGAATTACTTTTTACATCGATTTAAGCATTTCCGTCCGTCTGTCCGCATGCAATTTTTGAAATATATTGAAGAAATTTGGCGCACCGATGCGTTTTGATCCAAGGACGAAAGCTATAGAAGATATTTCCGAACGGACCATTTTTTCGACTACTGCCCAAAGGACATCTTGTCTTGAAGGCCGTTATATGAAACGTTGCCCCTTTTCAATTCCTAATAATTCAAAACCTATAATCCTCGTATCGTTTTGTTGATAGAAAAAAAGAGCTCGTCTTTTAGGATAATGTGCAAAAAGTCCAAGAACCTTTGTTTGATGGTTTTGCCAAGCATTATAGCATTGATTATTGCGCTTATTTTAATCAGTGCAAATAAATGGTCATGGCTGCTGCTAGGTACGTAACCATTTCCATTTATCTATAAATGAATGCTTATCATACATAGTGGCAATGTTTGGTAAGTACAAAAGAGAGAGAAAGAGAGATAGGGAGAGAGAGTGATAGACACGATTTTCTATAAAAACAATTGGGAAACTTTCAGGGCACAATTTGGAAGTGGCTATAATCATTGTGACTACAACATCTATATCTTACGCTTTATCAACCACATGCGCTTTCTGGGATTCTGGTTATATTTTTTCTTCAAAATTTTTCCAATTGCAATCACTCTTGCTTACGATGTTTAGTAATTCACGGAAGCTTTTAAGACTAAGCCTAACCCATTTGCCTTTAAAGTGCGAATATTCAGTTTGGTTGTTAGTATTGACACGGATAAAGGAATAGAATCAGTTGCAAAAGTATGAGAAAAACTCTTCATAAATTTAATGTCGGTCCCTAGTTACTGCAATAAACTCTCTCTTGGACGCCTACGTGTTTACTTTATGTGTCCAGGTAATCTTCCTTGTTTTGAATCATATCTTCTTCTTCCTCTGTAAATCAGCAAATCAGCAAAATATGATTCACAGTGTTGAGAAAAAAAAATGTTCCAAAATATGTTCATGCAATAGTTTGAGTGCATTCCCAAAATGCAGCGTAAACAATAGCAACAAAAGTTCTTACACTTTTCTTGCTTTGGGTCGTTCTGGCCACTCTTCGTTTTTAATTTTTAAAATAAGAAAAGAGAAAGAATTAATTCAATTACTTTAGAGAAATTTGAAAAAGTGTAAAAAAAAAACAAATTGTTTTTTCATCGCACTTATATATATGCAAGTTTTGCATATGTATGTTAAAGTAAAAAATAACTATTTATGTAAACTATTCTAATATATTTCATTTGTATATGTCCATCAAATGTACATTACGTACATACCACACTTAAAACTATATAGTTTATTTCGCAGCTCTAAGCAGCCACAAAAAAGGCAGTCAAACAAGTCATATCAGATTCGTTTAAAAGGAGAAAAAAATTCGTTTACGTTTTTCTTTTCATTTTTTTATCATTTTTGTATTCAAAACATTCAAATGATTGATTGATCAAAGGAAGAAAATCGAATTGGATAAATGTATATATATATATATATATATATATATATATATATATATATATATATATATGTATGTATGTATGTGTATATAGCTTTAAGTAAATGAAGGGGCAAGTACGCAAACTGTTATATATTCAGCAGAAAGAAAGATGCTTTATTAGTATAGGTTATTTATTTGTGTATGGGTGTGGGTATGTAACTTTGACCTAGGTTACATTCATTCATATGGCATACACGACAACTTAACTAACAACCTGTTACGATATTATGTGCAGCATAATCCGAGAGCACAAAACTAACCATCCTGTTGAAAGAGTAAAATACAAGAGAGCTGAGAAGACTAAGAATAGGGGTCGTAACATGTTAAATCTGGGATATAGCGAATTGAGTGAACATGCAACACAGCATTTTGTCGATGATCCCTGTATGATTGATAAGATTGCTTGTGCAAATGTACGCGATGCATGTAGTAGATTGTGACAACAATAGTAAAAAAGGGATACGATATGTTGTGATGTAATGTGATGTACTCGTAACTCCAGTAGAAATGTGAAAGATTCGTGTCTAGAATTTGCCATCACTGAGACTGACGGAGCCAAAGCCTTAGCTTTGGTAGTGTGACACCTAATCGTAGAGTATATAATCGAGAGTGTATTTACCACGCTACTCGAACTAATACATTTTCAAATTAAACGATTACTACTATTATACCCTACACCACTTGTGGCACAGGGTACATTAACTTAGTGCGGTCGTATGTAGCAGTCAGCAGAGCTTAAGATAGACCCACCTTTTATTATATCGATCGTTTTAGAATCATAAGCCTGTCGGTCCGTCTGACTTCTGACGTCTGTCCACGTAAATTTGCGTTCAAGCTGTAGCTCGCAATTTTGGAGATATTTCGATGAAATTTACTACAGTGACTTGTTTTGACCCACGGACGAACGCTATTGAAAATGGCTTGGATTGGTCCATTTTTTCGACTGCTCAACATAACCTGAAGGAAAATACATACCTAACTAAAGGATTAGATAAGAGTTTTAATTTCCAATTTTGTGATCAAACGTTCGTTTTTAAACTCTTTTTCAAAAGTCTACACAGGCTCTATATAAATCTGGATTAAAATGAATGATATAGGAGTGCAAGTTTGCTTTGATTTTTTTTTAAACATCTCCCTTTAAGGAAATTGCAGAGTTGCCAGATCTCTTCTCATTCATATTTAAGATAGCAATCAGTTTGCTTCTGCTAGAAAAACATCCAGGAGGGTCAAGAATGCACCCCAAACTTCTTCAGCATATACACGGTGGTTAAGGTGATGTCTTCTGTTTTCGTAAGGGATAGTCAACTGGCTATTTAGTTCATTTTGGTATCGCTGTATGTAGTAAAATCAAATCTTATTAAGATCAAGTTTTTTAACTGAATCAAATATGTGGACATGAATCAGTTATATCGACATGACTCTTTTGTATGCGTTAGAAGCACTGCCAGTAGTGGATAAGTTGGATTGTGTGGAAAGACAAACCGAAAGACACAGCACTTGAATGGAAGAGTGAAGCGTGGGTTGATAAATTTTTCCCAAAGCTTCAGTTATTTCGGATGCGTAATTATTGTTTGAAAATCGTCCGAGTGGATCGATGTGAGATCTCTTTTGTGAAAATCAAAAAGGTTGGGCATTTGTTTTTGAAAGCGAGCGATACGGCTACGCAAATGAAAGATGGATTCGGCGCTGGCTACGGGAGCTCTACATCATTATTGACGACAGTGAAATTTTTGGTCGCTGAATTAAAGCCTTCCCGCACGAGCTCTTGTAGCAATAAACATTCGGGACAATTAACAACTGTAATCAAATTCAACAAAAGATGCTGGGCGATTGTCGAAGACCGTCTTTGCTGCATATTGGATCAAGACTTAGGCGTGATAAAGCTGATTGTATGTTGGTTATCGCGTTTGTTCGCAGGCAGGGTCACAAATCAATGGCTACAATGGTCAATGGAAGGAATGGTAGTTCGATTGTCACTTTGCCACATTCCCCGGATCTAACCCTCAGCGATTGTTTCATGTTGACAACTTGCAAGAAAGTAGACAAGAGAGAAAAATGTTTCGTTTGTTTAAACTGCAGCATGCTTTGAGAGTCTTCATAAACCATTCCTCAAAATTTATATAAAAGAGAGCGGCAGAGAATCGTTCGATTGATTCGAATCATCCTTCAAGAAGGCTATGCCGATGATGTAAAGTCGAAAGAAAGTTTTGTTCTTGTTTCTTCACAGTCCATCCTCGCAGGCAGCCTGAGAATTTACCGATCATTTTTATGCTTAATTTGGGTTTAACAAGCGAACGAAGGTGTCGTTTTGAAGGCTATTTCACTAACAGAAGTTCTTTTCGGAAAACAATTTAAACATTGCCAACTTAGAAAAAGGTTGCTGCGCCGATGCTAGAATATAACCACAAATGTGTGAAAAGTAAAAAACGCTTGCAGGCAGAAAGAGAGGATGTCGAATATGAACCACCCGAACCAAAAGTTTTATAATGAAATGACCCTTTCTGTTCTTGGTATGCCCTTGTTCTCTAAACATTGCTCCTCGTGCTTCTCTTTTTCCTACTGCCCCCAAAGAAAACGACACTCAAAGGGTAAAAGTTCCTAATAATAGCAGGATAAGATAAAGGAGAAATTGTAGGCCACGCTTAAGACGATTAATAGTCAAAGGCTCGTTGGAAGACTAGCATTAGTAGACTTGTAAGAAATCAAACAAATACATTTTCTTAGAAAACCAAAAATTCTCGTTAATTTTTGATCAAGCTATATATAACTTTATGTTATCAGAATATGAGTAAAATTTATTTGTTTACAATTCTTTTGATAAATGCACAGAACGATGCGAGTGCATAATTCTGATTTTCTGATTTTGAACTTTCGAAATTTATATTAGAAATTAGTGAACTACTAAATCCTTATATTATTATATATATCTTTTCAGAGTTATCATTCGCATACACAGCACAAACTATCTATTGGAAACTTGCACAAATTTGAAACTATTAAGCATAAAAAGAGAATGGACTCATCATTTACAAATGCATCATTGTGATTATATATATGTGAATATATAAATGTAAATAGATTCTAATTGAAAGGACTAATCGCCCAAAAAGCAATCAAAGCAGAACAAAGCAAATAAAGTAGCATTTGATCATAAAAACGCTAACAACCACAACACTCTTTGTTTTACTCATCCGTGGCAACAACAGTTTACACAAGAAAAAGGGACACAAAAGAGCAAAAAGCCAAAAGCACAACTTTAAAAACCGCATATAATACAAAACTAAAAGAAAAAAGAAAAAAAAGGGGAAACAGAAGAAAAGAAAAGAGAACCAAAAAAATAAATAAATAAATAAAAAAGAAAACAGAAAAGAATAAAAGAAAACAAAGAAAACAAGAAGAAGAAGAAGAAGAAACGAAAAAGAGGAATTTATGTTTATGTTATCTTTTTGAAAGTTCTTCCATAGCATAGAGTTCAATTTAGACTGGCTCAGAACGAAGAAAACGGGGGCGCTGAGTCTCCCGACGGTACCCAAGAAGGTAGAGAAGCCTGCTGGTGGATTCCTTGGTCGGCTATGGGTTGCTTCGGTTCACCCAGCTCAAAACAATCTGATTTAAATTCAGAAGATACAAGAAGCCAAAAACGGCGCAGCGATGCAATATCTAAACAATTGCAAAAAGATAAACAACTCTATAGAGCCACGCATCGGCTGCTGTTATTGGGTGCCGGTGAATCTGGAAAATCAACTATAGTCAAACAAATGCGTATACTGCATGTGGACGGTTTTTCAGAGCAAGAAAAAAAACAAAAAATTGATGACATTAAAAAGAACATACGTGACGCAATTTTGGTAAGTGAATGCCTCTTTGAAGCCAAAAAAGACAATAAGCATCCTTGAATATTACATAGATAAAATACGAAAGTATTGTGAGATTGCGCTTGAAGACTGTTCTTATTAGCTCTATTCGATCCTACGATCAAATTTTCACCCTGATCTTTCAAACAATTCCGCAACAACAAATGTGAATGGATTGACTCATGCAAATTGATAGCCATCCACTATGCTCAAGTATGATCTGTGATCCACTTTCACATTTCTAACTTGGTTATTGCTACAAATACCAAAAGCAAGCGTCAAAGCAGCTTGAACGTATAAAAGCTTCTAAATCGAGAAGATACTAAATATATATAACTACAGGATCCCACCTCCTTATTTCTTTGCTATAACTAGAAACATATGACCAACCACTTTGTTTTTTACACCCATCACCGAAGGGGTGCGGGGTATGTTCGTTTTGTCGAAACGTTTGCATCACCCAGAAGAAAGCTTCAGTTATATTCTCGGTCAGCATTTACTTCTAAATCGATGTAAGCATGTCAGTCTGTCCATCCGACCGCCTGTGAAATGTCTGTGGCAAACATCCTTTTTAAAACAGCGGCGATGGGTGAAAAAGATTCGGTTGCATTCGAACATAATTTACTTGTGCTAGTTCAGCAGAAATTCTCTTTGAAATGACGACTTATGATAAGATTGAATTTGGCCCGTTAAGATTAAATTACAATTATCTGAAACCATAATTTTCAATTTTGTTGCCCACGTCCCTACTGACTGCTGTTAATCGCTAGGCAGAATTGAACAATACTTCGCAAGACTAGTCAGCAGGCCGGACTATAATAACCTCTTTAATCGCTCAATGCATTTTCTTAGCCCGCCTTAAAGTAGGAAGAAATATAAACCGAAATGCCAGACACAACTTCTAGGCCGAATAAAATATGCATTAAGAGAGCATAGGCCATTTTACGTTTAACCCGTTAAGGTAGATATACGTTATTAGAATAAATTTATTTATACAATATGTGGATAAAAAATAAACAAATAAATTTACCCTCAAAAAAAAAAAAACGAGTCAAACCCATCTGCTATGAACGACTAAGCAAACTATTAAGTTAAAGTTCTATTTGTTCAAGAGTCAATGTAAGGATTTTTTTGTTTATATTGACTTATTGAAAATTTGATAAGAATGCAATGAATATTAAATTTAAAAAAGTTTTCCTTTTCTTATTTTACAGACTATTACTGGTGCCATGAGCACATTAAATCCACCTATACCATTAGAAAAAAAAGAGAATGAAGCCAGAGTTGAATATATACAGGACTATGCTTCAGGTATAATGATGTGAAATTTATTTTCCTTAAAATATGAGAAAAATTTATTTGTAAAAAATTTTCATTAACAGGTCCAGATTTTAATTATCCGCCAGAATTTTATGAGCACACAGAAGAATTATGGAAGGATAAAGGTGTTTTAGCGACATATGAACGGTCGAATGAATATCAATTGATTGACTGTGCAAAGTAGTAAGTAAAAGAAATAAGAAACCAAAAACAAAAAAAAAATAATAAATAAATAAAAGAAAGACAATTAATTTTATTGTATTATTGACAAATTATCTTATTGCAGCTTCTTGGATCGAGTTAGCATAATAAAACAACCAAATTATACACCAAATGAACAAGACATACTAAGGTGTCGTGTTTTAACTTCTGGTATATTTGAAACACGATTTCAAGTTGACAAAGTCAATTTTCAGTAAGTTTTTAAACAAAAAGTTTAATTAATTCGTAATTTTCTGTAACTAATTAAATATTTCCTTTCTCTTCTTGCTTTTTTTTTTTTTTATAGTATGTTTGATGTAGGAGGCCAACGGGATGAACGTCGCAAGTGGATACAATGCTTCAATGACGTTACTGCAATTATTTTTGTAACTGCATGCTCTAGTTATAATATGGTTTTACGTGAGGATCCAACACAAAATCGTTTACGTGAATCTTTGGAATTATTTAAAAGCATTTGGAATAATAGGTAACAAAAATATATTCAGCAATTCATTGATTATAACATTAAACGATTTCAATCACTATTACAGATGGTTGCGTACAATATCTGTAATTCTCTTTCTTAACAAACAAGATTTGTTAGCAGAGAAAATAAAAGCTGGTAAAAGTAAACTCTCGGATTATTTTGCCGAATTCAATAAATATCAAACACCAAGTGAGTAAAAATAATTAACACTTTCCGAACAGCATATTGAATCAATTATGTCCTTCTCTCTTGACAATTGTCCCAATAATCACTTAATCATTATTTAAAGTAAACCTATAGAAATCTGAAAAATTTTCTTAGTTCATTGCGATAGATTCAGTATGCATTATAGAAAATTAATTAAGTATTCTTTTCCGAGAGAGCAGAAGCGAGAAACTATTCTTGTGGCTTTATGACGTCTGTTTCAAAAGATAATTGATTTTCACTTGCTTTTTTCGAGTTTAGGTCAGGTTTTCGATTCAATTCGACAGACCTAATTTGATAAATAAGGACTTAAGTGAATGTGTTATGAAATAGTTCAAATCATTGCTTCCCATTCGTAGTTTTTTGGGTCGCTGGAGAATAGAAGTATGACTTTGCAAAAGAACGCAGGGAATGGCACGAATTTATTGTGTAGGGGAATTTTCCACCAATTTTTCATTAGTTTATTTCTTTTTTTAATATAATACGTCTCTAATATACAGTTAGAAAAGGTTAGTTTTTCCACGTGAACTATGAATAAACGTGCGGAAACTTATGCTTTCACGTCAAGTCATTTAAAATTAGTAATTATAGGAACTGAACACAACAAATATTTGTTTACTTTATTATTATTATACTCTGTTCCCTAGTTGTGGAGTTGTACAAGTGCATGTTAAGTTTGTGTACATGCATGGAACATACAGAAGGACGTAGGAAAAATCGATTGATTTAGAATTGATTTATCTGTCCATCTGCCCGTGCCTGATGTCTGCCTATTTTCAACCCACAAGTTGTAACTTTTCAGATATTTTCATATTTGATGAAGTTTGGTACACTGACATGTTTTGATCCAACGCTATTGAAATGGTTCAACCACTTTCCATATATTTCTATTATTTCCATTATTTTGGAAAGACGTTACATGAAGAACTATAGGGTGACGCAAGGCCCAATACATCATTTTTATTTGTTTTTCTTAAACATATTTGGAGATGTTCAACAAGTTTGTTGAAATTTTTTTAAATATTGCGCTTTAATAGAGAAATTTCGGTACAATTACTTGTAGCGATGTGGGTTTTTTTAATTTGTTGAAGTGATAGAATACTGCGTAGAAGAGGCCAGACGGTCGCACAAAGATTTGTAATTTACCAAATAGGGCAATAAGCTTAAGATCAAAGACTTTAAATTTCGGTGAATGCAATAAGTTGTTCACAGACATTGCTAATAATTATTTAGTAGGCCTCTCGCATTATACAAGCAAATACTGACAATAATTGGCTTTGTTGACATTGTCGCTAATTAGAGCTAACATTTACTGCAAACTCTATAATCCCGATTGCGGAGATAATCAAGGACCTCCTTTTGTTGGAACCAGAAGCATACATGTGCTCAGTAATTCATCGCCCTTTACTAGTGAGGAGTTGCCCCCTTTAAGAGTATTTCTGCAGGATGTCTACTACAAAAGAAAGAATACGTCTCCGCATCTCCGAACCATGCGAAACAGCGATGATTACAATATCTGTAAAATGCAAACTATCGACTCGTCTTCGCCAACTTTCGAACGAATAACTTTGGCAAAGTCTACAAAATTCGTAAGGCCTTTCTACTAATTTTGTTTCATTGTTGCAGTTTACAATTATGTCATGTGTAATTTTGCAACATATTTTATTGAACATAAACTTGTGGACTTGCCAACATCGATTCGTAGCAAAAGCTTGAGTTCATTATCTAGTGAAAGTTCTGTGTAGATGTTTTACTTTCCATGTTAATGTTCGCCATTATTAATTTTCAAATCAAAAAAAGGAATGGCGGACAGATTTTGATTGATTTTGAGTTATAGACAATGCAAAATATATGCTTTGTGAAGCCAATAATGCGCATTTCTCAATCTTACAAATGAGAGGACACTTCTAGTGTACGCGCATCGGGAAAGCATATGCACCCTTGATCGCTATTGTAAATACAATTACATATTCAAATCAAAGTGACGCCTTCGAAATTCGATTAAGTTTAATATGTTCCTGTTTTTATTTTAGATATCTTTAAAAATAATAGGATTTTAAACGGAAAACCTTATCTAATTTCTTCCAAAAATGTATAGCCAGTATGACATTCTTCTTCTACTTCTTTTGAAATTGGCTAAGAATGTCTATGCGGTTTTTGAACTTTGCTTCTGTGCGTTCAAGTTTTTATAGACTGTAATTTGCGAGTAACGAGTAAAAAATCAGTTTTTAGAAAACAGAATTTTTTACGTAGAACTGTCGGCGTGCCATTCGCCCAATTTGGCGCATTTCCAATTACCAACCTGCCTACGATAAATTAATTTCTGCGACCAAGAGAACTAAACAAATAGATATTACACACACGCAGATGGACAGATGGACATGTTAAAATCAATTCAGAATTTGATGTTGATTAAATCTGAGACAGTCGATTAACAAATTGATGCTGATGAAGAATATATATATATATTGTGGGTGCCGGAAACATTTTGACGAAATGAATATAATCCTTATCCTTCGGCGATGGGTAATAAAAATTCAATATTTTACAAAAGTGGTTTAGGTGGTATTTAATGATTAATTAATAAATTTCGATGACGAAGAAAGTCAAAAGCCAAAAAAAGCTTTAGCTAGTATTAGTACATAGCTTCAAAAAAAAAGGAAAGCGAGAATGCAGTGCCATGATGAAAATAGCTTAGAAAAGCGATATGCATACAAGAAATAAGTTGGTTATCAAAGACCCGTCTTAAAGCCAAAGAAAAGGTTTTTCTCTCTCTCTCTCTCTCTCTCTCTTTTATATAAATTTATTTTTTATTTTATTATTGAATTTTAATACAATTACTTATCGATAATTTTGTTCTTCCTTAGGTGATGCAATAGTCGAGTCTGGAGATGATCCTGAAGTCATAAGAGCTAAATATTTCATACGTGATGAATTTTTGGTAAATGATATTTTCATTAACGGTAATAATGAAAAATGCAAAAATTCTCATTTCACTTTTTTAGCGTATTTCTACTGCTAGTGGTGATGGCAAACATTACTGTTACCCGCATTTCACCTGTGCTGTAGATACCGAGAACATCAAGCGAGTATTTAATGATTGTCGAGATATAATTCAAAGAATGCACCTACGTCAGTATGAATTGTTATAGGTTTATTCTACAAGAAAACACTTAATAAAAGTAATGTGCAAATAATACAACTAACCAAAATGCATTTTTTAACTTTTACTTCCCATACCGGCACACATATATATATATATATTTATATATATGTACATGTATATATATATACATAGTAATCATATTTAAAAAAAAAAAAATTGTTTTTTCTTTAAAATTCAAAAAGAAATGAAACAAATCTTTTCAGCCACTTCCATAAAAAAATTCATTTTTTAATTATTTTAATTGTATTGTTCTTAATTTGTTTGTTTTTCTTTTTTTTTTTTTTTAGTTAAATAAATTATAATTTATAATAATTTATTTTATGCTTATTAAAAGAATGAAAAAAAAACAGAGTATAAAAAATTATTTTAATTTTAAATACATTAAATATATAAATTTGTTTGCTTTTTGTTTGTTTGTTTATTTGTTTACTCTAAATATTATTAAGGAATGAGAAAATTTATTGGTTTTTTATGAAGTCTTTCACTTTCTCAAAGTTAATTTTCGATAGCGGCCTCTGCTAAAGTACTTGGTTTTTTACAACGACTGTCAATGATCAAAACAAAAGGTAGATTTTAAAGACGTAAAACAGTGAGAAACTGCCCACCATTACTCTACACTGCCCTACAATTGAGTTTTCGAAACAAGGCGTTATATGGAAAGGGGTCGAAAGGCTGATGAAATCAGAAACATTTTCAACAGCTTCCATCCTTCGGGTAAACCACGCCAGTGCACCAACTTTCATCAAAATGTCTCGAAAATTGCCGTCTGTAGATAGAACAAAAAAAAAAAGACGGACTGACAGACAAGCTTACATCGGTATAATAGAAAGTGACTCTTGCATATGTTTGCACACACGGTGTAGGGTATTAAAAGAGCTAGCACTGCGCAACAATGGAAAATTTTATATTGATACGGTCCGTTGGTCCACTATTTGCAAAACTTTCAAAACCCCAGAGAAATCTCATTTTGGAAAAGGAATTTGAAGTAAAGTTTAAGTTCGAAAATTATAATGAAAAAAAAAAAACGACAAAGTCTTCTCGCCTTTAGATGAATACTTTTCACAAAGTTAATCTGATTTTCAGGTTTCCTCGTGTGGAATTTGTAAGAGTTCGTGGTAGACCCATCAATAATACTATGGCATACAAAATAATTCGGACTTTATAAGGATAATCAGTTATGGATGAAAATATATATAAAATTTGTTGTCGATTTTTCTAAAATTTTTCATTTCAATTATTTTGCGGATTTTAAAACTTGATCAGGAGAAAACATTTGAAATTTTTAGCCTGGTGTCAGCTCTCACTCGTCCATTTTTATAGTTTTAGACAGAAATGGTATGGAAGGGTTTGTCTGAATTTCGATTTAAAATGTTATAAATACCTATAGAACATTATCATCAGGACGCTTTACTTTTGTTCGTTTTTCTTAAGTTTTATCATTTTATATTTTATTAAAGAAAGGAGGATGTGTAACGTGTACAAATTAATTGAAGCCTTTGATCAAATATTTCTTACTCCCAATAATCAATAATCTTCCTTTGCCTGAAGGGCAGAGAATTTTTGTAAAGATTTAAAATAACGGAATGTGTTTTCAGCTATTAGGAGCATCTTTGGAGTAATTTGAAACCGATTGCTAATCATTTAAACATATTGAGCAAATATCTCGAGCCGTCGATGACAAAGATGAATTATTGTCGATCATAATTTCTTTTATGCCAAAGCAGTTTGTTTTTGTCTTTCCCTTTTGAAATATCTCTGAATTTCTATTTCTTGTTTCTCATGTCGATCAATAATAATCAAATTTAGAACTGATTTAAATAAAAAGTTACGCTTATGTTTAGAAATTGCTTTAAGGATAAGAAGACCCCGCCAACTGTATGAAGGTTTTTTTATATGCTTAAGGGAGGGGCAGGAGACGTTTTGAATTGAAAACATTTAAGTCGAATGATTCTTAACCTATAAAACATGGGGGATTGTAAGTCCATTTCTTTTTTTTTTTTTTATTAAAAAAATAGATTTTGAATTAAAAGCAAGGAAGTGATAAAAATTAAAAAAATTCACATGCGAAAAAAAATCTTATTTTCAAATCAAGTCTCCATCATTGTAACATTATAATGCCAGTAAAAAAAAAAAAAATAGTACAAGGTGTACTTTTTGAGAACGCTTCTTGGCAAGCCTGGTAAAAGTTTGTAATCTCTAGCTGAAGAAAGTATACACTTTAATGAATTGCTTATCCTGTTAAAAAAACAAAAAAAAAAAAAAAACATTTTATCTAAAACAATACATTATTGTCATCACATTCTGTAAGATTTAATTATCAAATCTCCTACAATGTTGTAGCAAGGCTTCTTTCTACCAGTTGTTAAACCTTTCCTTTCTTCTTTTTCTTTCTTTTTTTGTTTTCCTATCTCTTGTAAATAGATGTGAAAAGGCGGCTTTGATTATTTTTCACTTTGTTTGGCTTGGAATATTCAAATATTTGGTATTGCCCACAATTTGGCAGTCTTATCGGCCGATGTTGAAAGTATAGAAAAATCATTGGGATGCCATCGGGCCGAAATCACTTTATCGCTATGTTCTCCCGCTACCACAGAAGGCAACGATAATGTTAGATTACCTTGAAGATCGGTTAAAACGATTTTATTATCGTAACCGCATGTCAGTAGATAATAAGCCGATGGTGAGAAACGTATAGATCTGTGAGGTAGAAAAAAAAAAAAAAATTTATAGATTCAAGTAACACCACCACCAGCAAACGTGGTATCCTAAGTGCTTTAAGAATGCATTTAAGATCAGCTAATTGAACTAACCTTATGTCGGCTGTGTGAGGCTGAAAGCATTGAATTTGTCGGTTCTTGCGTATATCATATAGTACGCATGAACTGTCTTCATGTCCTGTTACCAATAGTCGGCCAGTTGGATCCACGCATACCGAAGTGACCGGCGAACCCAGCGAATCGTAATATGTTACGGGTAAGACCGTATTTGTTGATTCATTAATACGTATATCCCAAAAACGTACCGTCTTATCCTGCAACAAATAAGAAATCGACATCTCGTATAAAGTGCCGCGATTTTCATTGATTCATAGACGATATATTATATATATATTATATATAGAGGAAGACGTAAAAGTTTTCAAGAGAAACTCATACGCAAGGATTTGCCTTTTCCTCTACGTGATACTTACGACTCTAGACGGTTAGCCGAGTAAGGGCTAAAGTTCATTACAAATTAACAAGGCATGGTCATAGAGAGCTATGTCTCTCTTTAAAACTTTAAGGGTTAGCTTAGAACCTACTTCTTTCTTTTTTTTAAATAATACTCCTCTTCTTATTGTACTTTCCTGTATCCACAGAGGAAAAACAGTGTAGAAAAAACGGCCCTACGCCTCTGAAGGAAAGCACCTTTAGAGTGTATACAAAGCCAAGACAAAAGGAGCAGATAACGAAAAGTTGTAGTTTTCTACATCTACGGCCGATTTGTCTTCTTGTTTTTTAAGCCTTTTCTCGACGCAAAAACAGTGAGCAGCGATGTGCAGGGAATGTAAAATAGAAGGAAAGAAAAAGAAGAAAGAAAGAGTAGGAAACTCCAGAGACTCTTGATTATTATCAAATTCGGACTCGATTTAAGCATATTTGATGATCCGCTTGTTGTATAGATGCGTATGGCAAATATTCAGCCAGACATAAGAGTTAAGATATGAATGAAATTTACCGAAAACATTGGAAGTTCTTGCAGGAACGCTGGTGCTGAAAATGGTTTAAACAGTTCAATATACACGTCCACGAAACCATTTTCCTACTCGTACACTACAAAAGATCCAACGGACACAGCGAAATTTTCTTGCATACTTCAAGAGGGGCCTTATAGTGCCCCCACAAAAATGGAAAAAATCTGCCACTCTCGTCCGATATGCTAGAATGCCGTCATCTTTTTTTGAAGTTTTCTTAAGGTAAAACTGATCGATATAAAAGATTCGACCGTAGACGCCTATAATCTTTCTAACAGATTTTTTGTAAGTTGTTTCTAAACCGCCTTAGCTATCCTTTGCATGGTTACTACCGCTACCGTTTTAAACCCCGACTTGGCCAGCTTAATCCAATCAGTTAGCTTTGATTGACGAGTACATTCGCAATGGTAATGTTTCGTGTGTATTATGACGACTGCGAAAAACATTTCAAATGCATTTTTTAAAAAGAGATCGCGTCTTGTGTCAATTACTCGTTGTTTATTACGATATTATTAACCACATTCCCGACCACATTGCATCACAGATGTAAAACTTATTATAAGATATATATTAAGAGTCAATTGTACCTGAGAGCCTGAAACGAACGAGTTATTTTCCCAGCTATATATGGAATATATGTGACCGCTGTGTCCGGCAAAATTTTGAAAGGGGGATAAAGCAGCACAATCCGTTATAAATATTTTACAACTACCAGCACCTCCGCTTATCAATAAACGTTTTTCATTGCAATTATCTTCCACGAAACAGAGATCTCTCACAGTACCGTCGTGCATGGTCAATTCAATTTCCCGTCCCTCCAATTGTCTATTCTCAGTACTGTACTGCATTATTTTAATCGTCTTATCGTTCGAGCCGGTGGCAATGTATTTGCCATCTTTCGACCAGGCTGTGCAATATATCGAACCCTTATGATGTTTGGTGCGTTTAAAGATCACCGTTGGCTGATGTGATGTATGATTTTTACTGGAATGAAAAAGGGCTCGAATTTAATCTAAATTATAATTATAATTATAATAATTAAGTAACACTGACCTGGTAATTTCACATGGTGGCGGATATAAGCAGATTCTCAAGGTTTTCGAATTAGAACCGACCGCATAGATCTTACCATCGGGATGAAATTCGGCGCAACGTATCGCCTGAACATCGCTCAGAGTATTGATAGCGATAAAACACAAAGGAGTTTTGCTTGACTGTAAGTAAGTAGAATAATGATAAGAAAGTCTTGTCATTGAATGTTTTATTCGGTTTTTCCTTTTTTTTTTTTTTTTTTTCTTTTTTTTATTTTCAAGCGAAAAATGCGTTTCATTGTTTTTCTTTTTTTTTTTACTGTGAACTAACGGTTATTTGTTTCTATTACTCTTCTCTTGCTAGCATATATATATACATGAATCCGCCAATTGCATCAGAGAAATCTTAAACAGATGAAAAAAACTGTAAAATTTCTAATTAGGTACACAAGCGTCTTTCATTAGAATACTCATGCGCACACAAACACATGTTTAACTGTTGAACTCTTTTTTTACACCGACCACGATCGTTAAGAATTTTCTTTTTTTTCTTCCTTTTTTTTTTTTTTTGGTTTTGCTACTTAAAGGAAAACGCTTGGTTTCGTTGGTTACCTTCATATTTTGATAAGAACCTTTCTCAGCCAACATTGCGACAGCTATGTGACATTACTTTATTTCAATAAATAAATTTTCTTCTATTTTGCAATATTGTTTCTGCTTTTTGGCTGTGCGATGATTGGCTTTTCTTTTTTTTTTTTATTCAATAAACTTTATACGTTTTTTACGTTTTAATTCACCGAAATGTGGTAACATGTCAGGTTTTTTATTTTTTATTTTTTTTTTATTTAAAGAAACAAGTGTTTCTCCGAAAGCAAGTAGCGTGAAAACGACAAGAGAAACTGTTTGGTTAGCATAAGCGAGGAAAAAAAAACGGGTTCCAACTTAAAACATATTCCGTCTGCAATGTAAACATGGAAAACTTTTGTATGCACTTTATGAAAAATGTTAGCTTCACGTAGACAATAGGTTCATTTTATTGTGTTACTCGAGTCAAGAGTTAATATTGCGAACTTCTCATTCTGGCAATTTCTCGGGTAGCCCTGATTTGCACTACACAAAAAAAAAAGTTGATTTCAAAAATATTGGGTTTTTATTATCATTGATGCTGATATCATTATAATTTTGTTAAACTAATTAAATAAATCCTAGATTAAAGGAAAGCATATAAAAGCGTTATAACAGGGCTTACGCCTCACTTTGTCTAATAGAATTCTTTTTTTTTGCAATAACGTATAAAAATATTAAAAGTTGGACTTTTCTGTATCAATTTTCGTTAAAATGCTTTAGAAAAATGTAGGATCCGAAAAGTTGGGCTAGCTGGTCTAAATTTATCAAAGTGAGATATAATGAATCAATTTTCATCATAAAATATAAAAACTTCCATTTTTCTGCCCTATAACGGATGAATTTTCGTAAAAATCTTTATCTAGTGTAAGATCGAAAAAATAGGCCTAGTTGATCCAAATTCCGTAGAGTTAAGATTTACATCAAATTACTATTATGGATCAACCTTCATCATAGAATATTAAGGCTTCGATTTTTCTGCTCTATAACCGATCAATTTTCATGAAAATCTTCATCTAGGTTGGGA
This sequence comes from Glossina pallidipes, assembly GCA_000688715.1. Lineage (NCBI taxonomy): Eukaryota > Metazoa > Arthropoda > Insecta > Diptera > Glossinidae > Glossina > Glossina pallidipes. Next base: position 1,110,801 of record KK499790.1, on the reverse strand, counting down.
TCCAAAAAATAGGCTTAATTGATCCAAATATAATAGAGTTGACATATATATCAATTCACTATTATGAATCAACCTTCATCATAAAATATTAAGGCTTCGATTTTTCTGCTCTATAACATATGGTAGATTGCAAAAAATAGGACAATGTAATCCAAATTTGTAATCAAAATTATTTTTTTGAATGAGTTCTGCACAGCAAGTGTTAAATTTTGACTTTTCCGCCCTATAAACGATCAGTTTTCGTGAAAATCTATACAAACGGTAGGATCCAAAACGTAGGCCTAGGTGGTCCAAACTTGGTAGAGCCCATTTTTTGTTTTTAAATTACTATTATGATCTGATTTTCATCATGAAGCGTTGAAAATTAGATCTCTTTGTCATAGGACGTCCAGTTTTCGCTAGATGAGTGGGGATTCAAAAAATTGCCACAGCCGGTCCAAAGCTTTCATAAATATAGAAAATTGCAATTTTTCCGCATATAACGACTTTTCAAAATAGCGCGTTATATGAGGAGAGGTCGAAAAAGTAGACCAATCCGAACCACATTCAATAGCGTTCGTCCTTGAGCCAAAGCCCGCCAGTGTACTAAATTTCATTAAAATATTTCAAGAATTGGTGCCTTTAGATAGAACATAGAAAAATAAGACAGACAGACAGACAAGCTTAGATTTGTATAACAAAAGATGGGTCAATCTTAAGCCCTTCTGAGCGTTACATGCGTCCGCACTAACTTAATATACCCTGTGCCACAAGTGATGTACGATTCTCTTACTTGCACTCAAAACACTTTATTGCTTGCCTTAGTAGGCATGGATTTTGAATTTAGAAAAGTGAAAGAATTTTTCTTTTTTGTACTCAGTCACAGTTATAGTTTTGCTTAGTCATAGTCTTTTTACGGACGAAAAGAATTTCAATATGAGTTTTTTTCGATTGACTCATATATGTCTTCAATTATACTTGTGATTGTCATTTCTCTGGGGCTGACTCTGCCAAGTTCCAAAGAACAATCTGAGAAAGACTATTCTATGTTAATAGTAAATACGTTGTATTTACTGGAAGTGGAGAAACTATTATTGGAAAGTCTTACAAATTCTTTGGAGAAATTGGTGAAGAGAGTAATTGCCGCGAGAAGGTAAGAAAATATACCCAATATTCCGAATACCGGAAAAATTCTATCGACATACAATTTCTAGTTTAATAAAAATGCCAATACAAGAAACTGAGAAATATTTACCGCATGCTCAGGAATACTTATCACATCCCGTAACTGTGTATATTCTAATAAAACGCATGAATTACGATAATTGGACGCTTTTTCGTTCGTACATAATGCGGCCATTGGTAGAAGGTGAGAAATTCTTCATTAATATCGTCATTAAATGCTTCGATAAAATATTCTCTAGATTATTGGAAGACGTTAAAAAAATGTCACCATGAAATGATGGCTGCCGAAAGAGTCTACTAACGGCTGGATTCGTATACAAAGCACTTATCCTTTGAAAAGCGAGCAACGGCCTCTTAAATCGAAAACAATACAAGTAAGTGAGCTTGGAAGGCGAAAGAGTAAGACAACGCTCTCTCAATTGCTTTATTCTTTGTTCCCCGTCCTCTTCACACCTCCTCGTCTTCCTGTCCCGTCCTCTGGAAAAAGTTTCCTCCCATCCTTTAGCCCGCTTTCCAAATCGTGAAATTTTACAATATTTGGCTCAGAAACTGGCTTTCCATTCGTTTAGTTTTCTCTTTCTAAAATCTTACGCCGTAACCTTTGTTCCAATTTATTGGACTGTTCAGCTTAGTCGTAAAGCATGCTTTCGAATCTATTGAAATTTTTTGGGAAAATCTAATTTTAATCGTAATGTTGAATGGGCAAATTTACGGTCTTAAGTAAAAAGTTGACCACTCTGGGAAAAACCCAATCTTCTGGTGGCAGCGGCTTAAAACTGCAGCCAAATTTGCAAACTATCGATTTTGCGCCATTTCTAGAACTGGCTACCTCTGCGATCAATTCGTGACTTCTCTGATTGTGGCAAATTTTGCGATTGATTGTGTCATCACACAAGTGGCAAAGGACCCGGGATAGATTAAAGCATCCCCAAATTAAAAACTATTGTTTCTACAATAATTCTGATCAAATGAAACGTCGTCTCGCATGCCAATATAATAATTAATAGTAGTACTCTCGAGTGGGAACGAAAAGTCAAAAGTTTAAGTTTGGCGCTTGATCCCAAGATGAAGGTTAAAGACGATATGCCACATATAATTGATAAAGTGAATCGCGCTCTATATCCTTTCATAAATCGGAAATCCAGCCTAAGCATTAATGATACAATACTCGTCACATCCTAAATATGCCAACATATGTAAGGGTTCCCGGGAAATGTATGTGTCAGGAAGTCGTAATTGTTAATTGTGCATAATGAAAATTTGTTTGTGATGGTAATTTAACATAAAAGTTAAGTGGGCCGAATTTGCACCGAAAGAGTTTATTGCTTGAACCCTACTCCATATAAGACTTCTCATGAAGGGTAGGCCTTTCAAAAAAAGGTAGTAGCCAACTAGTAAAGAAGTTAACGGCGGGGAATTTCAACCACATAGGTCTATTTTTTAGACCCTAATACGCATAGGGCATAGGAAAAGCAAGCCCTCGTATGGAGAGGAAGTCTAATTTCTGCTTTTTTTTTCTGACGGAAACAGAAGAATAATAAAATATTTAGGAAGTAAATCAAAGTTGGTAGATTTGGATGACGTCATGTGTAAGGTTTTTGGCATCCTCCAATATGTGAGTATTGGTGTATTACTAACAAAACATGGAAACAATTGTACGGTGTCTAACGGTCTTGTTTTAAAGTCAATTTTTCATGCTTTTATATTCTACACAGATCCCATCGGGTCGATTAACGTAACTTTTCAGGTATCTATAGATGATAGGTAACCCATAATAAGCTATTGAATCCAATATACAAACTTCCAAGATTCTTTTCTAAATCCCGCTGTAATGATGGTTTGCACAAACTTTAATGTGTTTTATTGCAATGCTTGCCTAGATAGGTGGACGCCACTTTCTAGTCTTCTTCATAATCAAAGTTTTATTTGAAATTTTAAGTGAAGATGAAGGTAAACCCAATCAAAATCGAGTGGAAAAATTTATAATTTTTGGATCACAAAACTTGTGGATATTTTCAGTTCATTTCTCTTTAAGGGAAGTAAGGGTAAGGGATAAGTAGATAGGGAGAGAAAGCCCCCTATGCGGTAGGCACAAACGCACCACCATATATGGTGTCGGTTAAAAGCAAAGAAAATGTTAGATTAACATAAGTTAATTTTTAGCTTAATACAATAATTGTGTGTGTGTGTAAAGTGATTGCTTATCATAGCTAAAACATCTGCGTTTAAGAGGGAAAGCAAGCATCTTCGTCGCATGTTTGATTGATTGATACAGTTGCAGTCATTGCCGGCAGAAAGGTCCTCTTAGCCGGTGGAATTTGTAAAAATTTCTACTCTCTCTTCTATTGAGCCGACAGAAGATCAAAAGTAGTGCGTTTCCCGAAAGCGATCAGCTTTTTTTTTTTAGTTACATTTTTTAAATTGTGTTATCGTCGTCGAAATCGGGGAAAATACTTTTTTCATTCCAAAGAATTGATCCCGGAAATTATGCAGTCACTTACAAACGCAATAAAAGACTCACGAATTGGGAGGGCCCCTTGTTTTACCGATTTCTGTGGCACTCGTCCAATGAATTGTACACTTCGTCGCTTTCCATTTTTCCAATTATTCCTAAAAGACCAATCCATGCTATCAATTCTCGCCTGCGCCTCAAATGACTGATCCTACTTTTTAATTTTTTTTTAGGTAGACTTACAGACGTCGTTATTGATGATGTCCAATGGACCAAATAAATGTAAAAATATAAAACAACAAATTTACGAGAACGAAGAATTTTTAAGATCAACCGATGCCAAAGAAAGGAGGGATGAAGGAAGAGATGTTATGGCGCCTTCCTGCGACTTCGTGAGCGTTTCTTTGGGCTGCTTTTCCTTTGGAATCGAGGGTTCGATCGACTGCGCGCTCATGAGCACTTATGGCGACCGTCACGCCTATTACGGTCACTCGGCCCAGCCTCAAATCACTTTTACGGTTTACGGCGCCCTTAGACCCTACGGTACTTCGGTGTTCGGCCATCCCCAGGTTGACTGCCTCCCCTATGGTCCGGTTGAATTCCTCCCTCGGCTGGTTAGCTTCGCAATGTAGATAGATATAGATATCAGAGCCTGGCTCTTATAATAAACTTTCATATCCTACAAGTATCAAAGAAGTTTCCATTGTTTTCTATCAAAGATTAGGAACTTTTAGCGGAAAGACCGTACATTATGTTTTATTTGCCATCTTTCTGGCACCGTTGGGATACCGCGTCTCGCTACGTCTTTTGAGGCTATCCACAAATCGATCGAAAGTGCCACTCAGTCATTGATTGGAATGAGTGGTAGTGTCTGCTGGTAGGGTAAGCTATTTTAGGTTAGTACTACAAACATTTCCTGAGTCGACTCGGGCTACATATCAAATTTTCTTATATGGAAAACTTATGGCATATTATGCTCATTTTTTAGCGTAATTGCAGCAATTATTGTTGTACTGATGGTTTCGTTTCACTACCATGGGCTGCCGTCGATAATTCAGATTTAATGGTTTTTGCTACTTTGTCACCCGATTATTGGGCTCTTGGATATCGTAACCCATTCACTATTCATCATTCATAAAGGCTTTGCAGCACCATCCGTCAAATTAAGCAAGAAGGGTACGCGATGTTTCTCCGGCACAAAACATTCACGCTATTCGCTCGAAATCTTTACATTCAACACTTTCAACAAAACAATCTGCTGAGGCCATCTTTTGCCAAACCCTAACATGGTTACAACTTCATTTTCGTGTTTACCCAAATTAAAATTACTTTAGAACGCTGAAGTCAGTCCAAGTGTTTACAGCTTAGCAAACTGTACTGTCTTTATAATACTGCGGCCTCACCATTTTTGCGTTTGGCTCCATTACAAATGGAACTGATCCCTATATAGTGCTGTATCATAACGTCTTCCTCTTGAACTTAAAGAACTGCTTATCAAAGCTTTCTTAGGGTGTGGCAAAACTCTTAACTTTACGTGAAGTGCGCAACTTTATACGGATGACATTTGCAGAACGCCAAAGACGTCTTGATTAATGGATGACATTAGCGAAACTACTTCTCGTCTTAGTCAACAGTTGGTAGATTTAACCGACCTAAATATGTTAGACCGCATGGTGAACACAGGTTAGATAGAGAATTGAAGTGATTTTAAACAGATATTTAACAAAATTGGTTATCGCATGGTAACTGCATTATCACGCGTAGGCTTTCAATGCTGTTACAAAACTATTTCAATTTCGTATTATATTATGACTGTTGTTATTAGATTAGTGATGTAGAGCAAGGTGGCGCCACACCGTTTTTCCACCGCTTGAAAAATCGATCTTTCCAAGTAGACAATGAAGGGCGAGCTGATCGTATGGATTGTCCAGTTCTATTGGTTTCGGAATGCAGAATGCTGTTACTTAGCGCCTTTTATTAGGATATTCTGGGAGTTTAAAATTTATATACCATCCACCGAACGTATGCAACGTCCAAATGAATTTGGGATAGGCCCTTGTTTTCTTATACCAATCAATTCAGAATCACTTTTTGAACCTTTTTAGGCTTGTCTGTCCGTCTATCCAACTTGTTTTCTTGCGTATAACTTACAAGCCGCAACTTTTCAAATATTTTGATGTTGCCCCAACGGAGTTTGGTTCAAGGACAAACCATTTCGAACGATATCAGGGAACTCGGATTCGAAAAGCGAAGAACACTTTCCGGTAAACATCACGCTTTACGGTTTCGCTGATACCAAGTGTCATAAATACAAGAGCGAATTTAACCTGCCTCTAGTGTGGCTTTTAGTGAGTCTAAAAAAAAAGAAAACGAAAATTTATTTGAACTCTAAGCATCGTGTAAAGAATTATATGATTCATTAACATGCATTTTTTTTTTTTTTTAAATCATAATTTATAATAAAATAAACTTTTCGTTATAAACGACGGGTAATATAGTTAGTAAGTAAGAAAGAAGGTTATACCTTGCGTGACATTGTTATCCAAAAAGTCTAAATAATGAATGCAGGTCACAATAAATAAACCACCTGACAGTACATACACCCGACTCTTTTTCCACGCGATTTCGAAATAACGCGGTTTACCAATAAAAACAAACACACTTTTTTACATGACTTTCTTGTTCTAACACGAATCCCACAACAATAGCGAACTGGATTCTTCGTTTGAACCCCACTGTTGCGCTAGACATATTTACTAGTGATAGCAATCTCTGGTCCGGTCTGTGATAAGCATGGACGCTTGTTAGGCAGTAGCGATTAGTTGCGAAATTGATTTTTATTCCCAATATCAAATGAAATTTTTGTACCCTGGAGCACTTGGAGCAGAGGGTGTATTACCTATTACGCAGAATTACTCTCCAAATCGATTCAAATTTGCCTGTCCCTCTGTCCGTCTGATGCCTATCTACGTAAATTTGTGTTCAAGCAACATGTGGCAATTTTTGAGACATTTTGATGAAATTTGGTACACTGACCGAAGGATGGACGCTATTGGAAATGGTTTGAATCGGTTCACTTTCTCAAAAATTTCAATTTTATAATAAGTAATAGCATTTCAGCATTCTAAATTGCTATGAAAACTTTGGACCGACTGGGGCAATTTTTGATCCCCATCTCATATAATGAAAACTGAAGTTTACATGACAAAAAGGTCTAATTTTGAATGCTTCATATTCAGATCACAATAGTACTTTGAGATAAAAAAGTTAACTCTACAAAATCGGGGCCACCCACACCTATTTTTGAAGCTTACTCTATATAAGGATTTGCATGAAAACTTTTGTTTTCTAGGGTAGAAAAGGTTAAGTTTTAATATGTTATGATGAAAGTTGATCCATAATAGTAATTTGATATAAAAGTTGACTATACTGGAACAATCATTCGTACGGAAAGTAGACCTTTATTCCTATTATATAGTTCCGCAATAGGAAATTCATATAAAAACATGGTACAGTTTTTGTATCCTATGGCAAAAATAAGGATTGTGTTAGACAATGTGATGTAGAGTGCGTATGTATGTATGTAGTCGGTCTAGCCCGACTATAATGTTTTCACTCGTTTTTGTTTTATGAATATGTGATATGGATTTCATTATTGCTTTCTCTTCGGTACAGAGCTTTTGAAGACAAATTTACCATATGTCGCTTTTCTAAGGAACGCATCTACCGCGTAAAAATAGACTCGGATGTATTTAGATTAAATTGAATATTGGTTTTTCACAAACGATAATCTACTTCAGAAGCGATACATATAAACTTTATGTAAACTAGAAGCAGGCATGCTCATGTACATGCACACGTACATAAGCCAAGAATCCTAATATAGTTTTGTCACGAACGCTCTTTGTTGAATGCAGTTTCCATATTCAAATTGGGTTCTCAAGAGTTGCAACAGCTGATTCATTAGATAACCAAAAACAAAAGAATTATATCATAAAATGCGTGTGTGTGTGTGTGTGTCTGTGTAGATCTTATTCTCAATAACAAGTTATTCAGAATCAATGTCTCATTATAAGCAATTTATTAAAACTTCATGTTATTAGAATTATTATTCCATATATAATGCATATGCGAATGTTTGGGTGTATATCCGCAGTGACACTGCATACAAACAAATAAATGATTTTGTTGTCGTCTATACCCCTACACTTGAAAAACCGCCATGAAACATGGCTTCATTTCGCAATATGAACATGAAAATAATGAAACAAATTGACGTGATGTGACGTCATCATTAATGAACCAAACCTACACAAAAAAGAAAAAAAGTAATCTTTAAATAAAATTGAAAGCAATTATACAAATTGACAATTTTTAATAAAAAAATAAAAACGAAAATTTTTACAAATCCCATAGACTGGGCTGTAAGTACATAACTTTAATTTTGATCGTCTACTGGTGCCTTTTCTCTTTCGTTACGGGGGCAGACCACTATAAATTTTTTAAAAAATCCATTTTATTTTCTTTTTGCTTTGAGTCTTGAAGAATGCATTGAGAAAATTTCCTTGGCAGCGGCTTTTCCATAAGCAAAAAGGTCTTGGACATAGCGACTGACATTGCTGACAATATGACTGGTATTCTAAAAATCTTTAAAGTTGTGCAGATGGATATTGCTACCCAATCTTACAATCTCTTTTTGTTTTGAAGCCGATACTAACTGGACCAAGAAAGCTGAGCGGTCTTGTTGCGGCCTAAAGTCTTCGAAAAAAAACTAAATGAGAGAAATCTTTGAAATTGGCAGGGCAGTTTTATGATGCTGGAACTATAGACTAATGGAAAAGAATAATGCTAACACATGTCAAAACCATAAACACGTTTATCCCGAAACATATTTATTGAGATCGGCAACAAGCAGCATAAATCAAACAATTTTCATTTTGATACCCACCAATGAACTAAGGGCGTATTCTCATTTTGTTATAATGTTTGCAGCGCTCAAAAAGAAGCCTCAGAGACCCTAGTATGAAACTGTGAATTGATTGAGCCCTGTTTGTCCGCTTGTTTGGTGGGTGTTGTTGGTCGCAAAAAGAAGGACATCAACTTTAAATTTGATAGACGCATTGGAAGCCTTTGCACGCAGGATGGTATTGAAGATAGGCCAAATTGGTCAGAGCACAAGGACATGGGGAGTAGAACGCTAAAAATCAAGATGTCTCCGCAGAACGGCTGCGATGTTGCCACTTTTCATTAATTTTTAAATATAAGTTTTTTTCCAATACTTTAAGGTATGCTTGATAATCTTCTCATGTGTTGTTATTCTGCTACCTTTTCTTTATCTAAAAAAAAAAAGTTTTTCTTTAATCTGCTTTTGCTTAATGAAAGTTGATTCCTTGTAAAGCTAGCCTTTTAAGGAACAACGAGCTATCTGGCCAAATCCTTATACTAATTATGGAAATCTTTAAGCAAAATTATCCACAATGAGATCTTCTGTTCGTACTTGACGAGAAGCGTTAAAGCAGATACTTATGTCTTCCTTACGCGTTCAAGACATCGAATTTTCTTATGGACAAACTGATCAATTATCTCCTTGTTTCAAAGCGCAGATTGATGAGACTGCAGACTACTTACTCAATAGCATGAACTGCTTTCGTATAAAGCAGACGTGAATCTTAGAAAAGCCATTCCGGCTTTAATCTCTTTAGTAGCAATTTTTCAAGATGAAAAGTGCTCTATGAATAGAGGAGTCCTTCAACTAACTTTACTAATACGTACATTACGTGAAACTCCAAGCCGTTCCACAGATTTTGATAGCTACTGTCTTCTTTTAAGTTTCCTCATTTCCATATTCCCTTGCCTTACAAAGGCGAAAAAAGTGCTTGTGTCACTTATAACTTGAATTTCAATCATTATATCACATACACGTATGAGGAAGTAAGCAGAAATCCTTGCAATTATCTAATATTGATGCATACACAACCACATGCAAGCATAACATATTTTCAGATGCGTCTATCAATATAAGTTTGTGCTTTTAAGATACATTTGGTTTAAGGATATCCTGATATTCTTAAAGAGCACATCATGATGACTAATAATTAAGGTGTTGTCTGCAGAATATAGAATCTGCAGTGCCGAGTTGAAAGTAATACAACTTTATTTACCGAATTTTTCTATTATCATATATTTGGCATTGCGCCATTGAAGTATTTACTTGGAAATTGTCTTAACTCTACACAAAAACAAAGTATATTAAATACCTCAATGTATTTGTAAAAGTAAAACAATTCTAAGGCAAAGTCTTTAATCAGTGCTCTTAACAACCTGTGCAGCTCGAACAGAATTATGGGCTTCTAGCGCTTATAAGCTATTTATACATAAGATAAAAAAGATCTCATAACATATGAATTATTTAATTTATACATAACATAAAAAAGATGTCATAACATATGAATTATTTAAAAAAAAATATTTTCGCTATAGTTTTTTTTTTCCACCACTGTACATCTTTAAATAAAAGGATGTGTATCAAGTTTACATGCGGCTTCCACATAGATCTCCCATATGTACCAATTAAAAAATGTAGATATCTCGGATAGGAAATAGGAAATCTCCCATCATATCCAGCATGAATGCACAGCCAACTGCAGAGTCAGATGCCAGGTGTACATCGTTTGTCGCTCTGAAGGTGGTGAGATTCGTAAGAACTTTAAAGCTGCATGGCTAGGGGCACGAGCGAGTATAATAAGTCTGTTCAAATTGCAGTACGGATAGCCCACTATATTACAAAGTAGTACCAGTTTACATACAATGTGTGATCCGACATTCTATACGTAGTAGGTATAATAACTTTTTTAGTCAGGCGCCTGGAATCAAGTACTTGAGAAAGTGAGATCTAAACTAAAACTCTTAGCTTCAGTCTGTATTAAAACAACTCAAAAAACAAAAAAAAAATCAAAAAAAATGGCCATCTATCTAAATTTTTTAACACCTTATAAATTGGAAGTAAAAAAATCACTAAATATTGCTTTATAGAATCAAAACAAACATATTAATCTTATAAGCATCAAAAGCATAAATCTAATTGGCACAAACGTTATGCAAAATATTATTTATTTTGAATTATTAAGGGAATGAACTTTTTTCATTCAGCTTTGCACAATGCTCCCTACAAGATACAACCATGTATTCAGCTTACACAGATTTCGGCAAATGCACGCATTGATAGGCAAGCGAGAGCGCACAAGGCGTTGGCTTGCCGTTGTTGTTGTTGCTCCACAGTCGTCCTTTCAGACGGTTCAGTCGTGTTTTTCTCTTTGAGAAAGATTGAGATTTTCGAGAGTAAAATGTACTTTTCTGTACATTTCTTATGAAAGGTGTTTTTCACTTTTCTGAGAGTGCAATTTTTTCTCTTCACATATTTCTTATTACCATTTTTTCTTGTTGGTTTGAGGGAAAATTTCACAAACAAATTATTTTCTTATCGTAATGAGCTTTTTTTTCTTATTCCTTATATTACTTTAAGGTACGCAAATCATGCATTTTCACACATACAATAAGTAATAAAAAATTACCTATTCGTCTATGAAATAATAGTAAATTAAATCGAATTAACAATTAAAGTCCTGCAGCATGAAAAAGTAATTTGATCTCTTTGCCATTTAATGTAGTATATTTTGGATATCCCAGAGCCAAGAATTTAGGTGAGACTACGATATACTTTTTTGTTAAAAGCCGTACTTCGAATTCATAGATTGAGGCCAGCCCGGCTCCAACAATGGAAGAACTAAAGTATTTGATAGCCTAAGTAAGTGTACAAAGTGTAATTGTCATTTTATAACGTGTAGTGTCATTTTATAAAGTCAGAAATCAATATCATTGGTTTATTGTTTATTCTCCTTGACACAATTTTTATTTATCTAGAGTTATCTAAAGTTATTAGAAGTTAATCAGCAATCAGCTGTTACATTCTCTTCACATATTCTATATCTCTTTGCGGCAAGAGGGTGAAAATTGTGCTCTTCGTTGTTATTTATATTCGCTCTTCCTAATTTTCCTTAAAAGTTGCGAAAACTGCTTAAAAGTTGGGAAAATGCAGTTAATGCTGGTAATGTAGCTTAACTTCCCATTAATATTAAATAAAAGTCATTTTTTATTATATCCCGCCTCCATATTCGATTACATGACAGCATTAAAAGATTTCGTAATTTGAAAATAAATGACTAAACAATAAGATACTAAACCTAATCCAACCATAATAAAATTCTAATTAATTTGGAACCAATAATTAATAAAACAATTTATTTTTCAATCTCCTATAAAAAATTACAAAAGAAGAAATTATTAATACAAAAGGTATAAATTTTAAACTTCCTGCCTACGCAAACTCATTTCATCGAATAGCAGCGGTGCCCCTTTAGGCTCTACTATTCTGATACATTTGTTAGCTTACAATGAGAACGGCGCTTATATATATAAATGTCTTTTCTCCTTTTTTGCTTTCAAACTTGCAGACTATAGTGGGTTTGACTTTTGCTCAGTACGCGGAAAAACCATTTTTTGAAGAGTGTGAATCACTAGAAAATGCTGTTAAGCTGCTAGCGTATATAGTTACGGATATGGATAAAAAACTCAATTCATTGGCTTTGGCGCTTATGCAGACGCAACGTAATAATTTGTACATAGTTTTACATTGTCTCTTTGTCGCTGATGATTTCTTGGGCGTTTTTTGCCTTTTCCTTTTCTTCTAAATGTAAATGAGATGAATTAAGGTGACCACATTTCAAGTTGCTAATTTTGGAACGATATATCTATAATTTTTTATAATTTTTTTTTCTACCAATAAATCATTTTATTATTGTTTTGGTTGTATCTCTAGGCAGTTCGGGCAAATGCTAAAAACAAGTTGCAAAAAATCGTTACATTTGATCACCTTAACTGGAAGCATGGCGCGAACACTTCTATTTTTAACGGGCTATTTCTTTTATACGCGCCTAGATAGAGTGTTGGGACGGCAAATCCTGTAGCCAATACAGCATTACGGCCGGTATATCCTATATATTCTCGTAAAAATGTTTATCTCAAATATAATATATATCTTATGGTTTGTAGCATTTAATAAGGCTTGCAATTTATTCTCAGAAATATTGAAAATCGATCTTTTTGCGACAGACTTTTTTTTTATTACATTTGCACACTCCTGCCCCTATGCAATATAATAGCAAATTAATATAACAATAATAATAAAAATGATAATAATAATAAAATAAATAAATAGAATGAAATCAATTAGGTCTAGGAAGTGCAAGAAAGAAATTTAATAATTTTATTCATTTACAAGTGCAAGAAAGAAATTTAATAATTTTATTCATTTACTTAAACTTTTTTTTATAAAAATTTCAAAAGAGAAACGAATAAAGGCTGTTTTGGTTGCATCTCCATCTTTACAGATGCTGAAGTATAAAATAAATAATAACATTTATTTTTCGTTTTGAATAGCGTTTAGAGAAAAATAATAAAACAAAGCATATTAAGTATTTAATTACATGTTTAAGAATCCGATCAGATGTTATAGCTGTGGATGTGTTGCATATCAAATAAAATATTATAAATATCAAATTATGAAATGAATGAAATAATGTGAAAATTCAAATTTGAAATAAAAAAATTTAGGTATGGTATGTATGGCAGGTATGGCAGGTGGCAGGTATGTTTAAGATCAGATGTTTTAAGGCGTAATCATGTATCTTTGTAGTATCTTTGTGTCGTTTGTGATTTAATTGATGTCGTCGTGTCGTCGCTTGGTCGCTTCGTTTACTATTTAATGCTATACTCTCTGCGCTCTCTGCTCAGAAAGTGTTTGAAAGTTTTTGAAAGAGGTTGTGTGTTACGATAAAACAAAGTGAATAAGTTCGGAAGTCTTCTGTACATTGTAAATTTAAGTACATACGCTATCTATATATACAAAGTATTTTTTAAATAAGATAAAAAAAAAGAAGCAAAATGAGAGAAATCGTTCATATTCAAGCCGGTCAATGCGGAAACCAAATTGGAGCTAAGGTAAGTTTTAAAATTCTTTAAAATATATTATATTAAAATTAAATATTAGCTTTTTTTTGGTAGCGTGTTTTAATTAATTAGAAAGTGTTTTAAGTGACTTATATTTTGCATAATTTTTCTTATTAGTTTATAAAAGAAAAGTGCGTGCTCGTCGAATAGACGCCATTTTCTAAGTGATTTCCATTTTTAGCATCAAATTAGTTTAGAGACAGAGTCGGCAAATGAAGTATATATGAGTATTTGTTTTTGGACAAACTTATTTCTTTTCTGATTTTCATGTGAAAATTTATAGCGAGCAAACTCACAAAGTTTGCTTTAATATGTTCATGTGTATGTATATATGTATATGTATGTACATAATGACTATATTTTCTATGCAAAAGATGCTTCTGCAAATACCTCTCGTTATAAGACTTCTTTTTTTCTTATAATCGATATAATGTTAGATTGCGTATAATTTGTTAACAGCGGTAACTGTGACTAAGAAATTTCTTCCATTATAAGCATACATGTGTATGCGTTTATATATGTTCATGTCTATCTATATATATACATGTACTTATTCAACTCCGGCATTTCTACATAATCGATAAATCCGCTGCGCTGCATAGCTTTGTTGTGTTATGAATGTTGCCTTGGCAAGTAAAGAAAAAAAAATTAAGTATTCTCTTAGTTTACAAAAAGGAATAACGAGAGAGGGGATGAGAGTTTTAATGGGAAATACAGCGGCAGTGAAACGCCTTGTTTTTGCATATATATATATATATATATATGACATTATTATTCATATATAAATATATAAATGACTTCATAATTCAATAATTGCGAATGAGAGTTAAAAGATTGAAGTTAAACAAGTCGAAAACTATTGATATGAAAGACAAACTACAAAGAGACCATAGTTTTTTTCTCTATAATTTCACCAATTTTGCATTGAGTTGAAGTTTTGCAGATTTTGTTTTTTTTTTGCTTTTTTAAGGTTAAGGCTATAAATTACAAAAGCTTTAAAGTTCATTCTCTCTTGTTCTCTGAATTTTTCCTTTATGTATACAGTATTTGCAGACTTAGGCGTTGGCAATCTAATGAATATGTTAAATAGGACAAGGGAGTGTTTTCTACGATACTTAATCTCCTTTTTGCAGACATTGAAACCTTGGTATTATTGTAACTTGATGAGAGAAGGGCATGTTTCATATATTCGTGATCGTACAGTAGACTGGCAACAACAAAAACCCATGACAATATTCAATAAATAATCCTTACTTAACGCCCGGTGGGATGTACTAAATTTGTCGTTATATAATATTAAGGAATATGGAAAAGAAATACAGTAAGACTTATATTTTCTTAATCAGTTTGAGATTATATGACGAACGCCCCCTAACTCTTTCGAGCCAGAAGTTATTGCAGCTTCCGCAGTTACAAAAAATCTAAAATTTGTCATAAATTTCTTATTGATTAGATTCAATTAATTAGCAATAAACGGGGGAATAGTAAAACACATACGTTTGTAGAATGCGAGACTCTGAAGTCTGCAATTTGTATTCACAGATGGATTGCGAAAATAAGAGGACCAGTCATTAAACTATGTTATCCGCCATCTGTTTAAAAAACTAAAAGTTCAATATCCCTCAATGGTGTATTCACAGAGGTAGTGAAGTAGTCTAAAATTCATCAAGAGGTGAATCTCATTTTCTTATGGTTTATGAGCCAAATCTTGCAAGGTTGAAAATTTTTGCCTTCAGAAATTTTGCAAAACTTTTTTGAGGGGACACATAAGCCCACATTTTTCATGAGCTTCGTCTATTTGATTTAAGTAAACAAAAAAGAAAATTGTTTTTTTAATTTTTTTGTTTTTTCTTTTTTTGCCATTGGAACATGTAGCCAATTTATCTCTTCCTTTTTTTTCTGGAAAAGGTGGACTTTATGCTTATTTCTTTTCCTTTTGTTGTTGTCGTATTGGTTACAACTGTTTTGTCGAAATACACCCTTTTCTTCTATCCTCCCTTAAGCGAATATTTTACTTGCTATCAAACAACAGCTGCACTAAAGAAACATAACCCCAAACATTATTAAGTGCAAGCTAAAGCCGTGTATTTAAAACTACTATCTACAAATTCTAATTGGTAACCAGCTAACCTACACATCAATACACGTAGATACGTGTATTAACCACACAAATACATTATTTGTCATGCACAACCCACTTATAGAAAAGATGAAAAGAAAAATAAAATTAAATCTATTACCGGCCGAAGTCTATATAATAATATGAGCTTACTTATGTAGGCACACACGCACACACATTTACATATGCAGATGTACACATGCACGCTTGTTATGTATGAATGTAGGTAGTAGTAAGTCAGCTTAAAAAAAAGTCACCATGATTTTTTTATAATCATTGAAGTATATATATATATATATATATATATAAATCTAGTTACCTACTGTTGCGGATTTTTTTTTATATTAAAATTTGAAATAATAAATTTTCGTGACATCATCCACACATGTGCAGTTATTTTATTTTTTCTCTGCTTATAACCATATATAGAGATTTTACTTCGACTTTCTGACAAGCCATTATTGGTTGATTCGTGGTAACGATGCCAATATGTATGTGGTGAGGTGGTAGAGTAATGCAAGTGATCTATAAAATAAAATTCGCACCACGCCATCTGTAGATGTTGTTATACTTGAGTTGAGTTAGCAAACTGTAAAAAAATGCTTGTAATTTGCGTGTTAAGTAGTGTAGAGTGAAAAGGCAAAAAAAAAAAAAAATTATAAAAAGCTTTCTTTTTTTTCTAAATCCTCTACTCTCCTCGCTTGATATCTTTCAATAGCTTATTAAGTAGAAAACTTTTTTTCAACTTTAACTTAACAGATGGTCATATAAGTAAATTTTTTCCTTCAGTCCACATGCCTTCTTTTGTTTACCTAAAACAGATTTCTTTAATTCTTAACTCGTTTTCTCTTTTATTGCCTTTTTTGTAAATACCTGATTGTTTCATGCGTTTTCTAAAAAAAATTTGCTTGTAGTGTGATTTGTATTAAAAAACAAACCACACAAACACACACACTTTCGTTCATGTTGCACAATACAAAAACACCTACATAAATTTTTAATGCATTTCAATTTGTTACTTTATAATAATTATTGACTGATTGATTGGCTAAGTGACTAACTTGCTGGCTGTAGGAACAGAAAAAAAGAAAAAACGATGATGTCAGCAGTTATCATTACCCACCGCCCGCCTTCATAACAATTCAACTAACCAACGTATACGTGTATGACCGCGTGGAAGAGACCTCCATACTTGATTGCAAAAGTGTGCTTTTTTTGCTTAAAAGAATTTATTTATATAAAAAAAAAAGAAAAAATAACATTGGAATTAAGTCTTTAGTTTAGGAAGAGACATACAGTTTTCTGCCATGTTTAACCTTCATTTTTATCCTTTTTCTTTTTTTTTTCTTTTAGTTTTGGGAAATTATTTCCGATGAACATGGCATTGATGCCACTGGTGCTTATCACGGCGACAGCGATTTGCAGTTAGAACGCATTAATGTTTATTACAATGAAGCTTCGGGTGGCAAATATGTACCCCGTGCCGTTTTAGTCGATTTGGAACCCGGTACCATGGACTCCGTGAGATCAGGACCATTTGGACAAATTTTCCGCCCTGATAACTTCGTATTTGGTCAATCAGGTGCCGGTAACAATTGGGCTAAAGGTCATTATACAGAAGGTGCGGAATTGGTCGACTCTGTATTGGACGTTGTGAGGAAAGAGGCTGAATCTTGCGATTGTTTGCAAGGTTTCCAATTGACACATTCGCTTGGCGGTGGCACTGGCTCTGGTATGGGTACATTGCTTATCTCGAAAATCCGCGAAGAATATCCCGACAGAATAATGAATACCTATTCAGTGGTACCATCACCTAAGGTATCAGACACAGTTGTAGAACCCTATAATGCCACATTGTCTGTTCATCAACTCGTTGAGAATACAGATGAAACTTATTGCATTGATAACGAGGCCCTGTACGATATTTGCTTCCGCACTTTGAAACTAACCACACCCACTTATGGTGACTTGAACCATTTGGTATCGTTGACCATGTCCGGTGTTACAACCTGCCTGCGTTTCCCCGGTCAATTGAATGCCGATCTCCGTAAATTGGCGGTTAATATGGTTCCATTCCCACGTCTTCACTTTTTCATGCCTGGCTTTGCTCCTTTAACTTCAAGAGGTTCGCAACAGTATCGCGCCCTAACAGTACCCGAACTTACTCAACAAATGTTCGATGCTAAGAACATGATGGCTGCCTGTGATCCCCGTCATGGTCGTTACTTGACTGTCGCCGCGATCTTCCGCGGCCGCATGTCCATGAAAGAAGTTGATGAGCAAATGCTAAATATTCAAAATAAGAACAGTTCATACTTCGTCGAATGGATTCCAAACAATGTTAAGACAGCCGTTTGTGACATTCCACCTCGAGGTTTGAAAATGTCGGCCACTTTTATTGGCAATTCCACTGCCATTCAAGAACTGTTCAAACGTATCTCTGAGCAATTTACCGCTATGTTCCGCCGAAAAGCTTTCTTGCATTGGTACACCGGTGAGGGTATGGACGAAATGGAATTCACCGAAGCCGAAAGCAATATGAACGATTTGGTCTCCGAATATCAACAATACCAAGAGGCCACTGCCGATGAAGATGCCGAATTTGAAGAGGAACAAGAAGCTGAAGTTGAAGAGAACTAAATCTGTTTTCTTAATTTTTTTCTTCATCGAAAACGAAAAAAAGGCTAACAAAAAAAAAAAAAACAAAACCTTGGTCAAAACCCCATGTTAAGAAAAAAGTTTTGAAAATTAACAAAAAATAAAACATACTGTTTCTCTAATAATATATGTAATGTGTGTTTAATTTGTAAAAACTTGCGCAATTTAGTTAAAGAAATTGATGAACAAGGGAAAGGTACAGGTCTTAGGCTATGAACACCTTTCAATAAGAATAAAGGAGCTGCGTATATCTAGGTTAAGTAGCTTTATAAGAGGATTTATTTGAACAGAGAGAATGTTCGAAGGCATAGGATGCAAGTATTAGTTTATTGATATAAAGCATATTTGACATTTTTATGGCAATAGCGGAAAATTTGTAAAATTCCTTGAAATTCGAATTTTTTTTATCAAAAGTACATTGAACCTCCTCCAAACATTTATATGCGGTCAACATTTCGTATCGCATGGTTTCCTGCATTAGTGCATATATATAAAAATACACATATATGTTGGCGTCATGACGTCATTATTGAACATTTTTGTGTTCACAATTAGCACAAAATCCGACTATATAGTTGCTTTTGTCGAGAGCTATTTACCTAAATATAGCTACACATACGTGTTTCATTTGAATATGTATGCGAAAAGAAGCTATTAGCTACGCTTCGCATACAGTTTCTAACAAAATAAATGAAATTAAATTTTGATATTGATTTTATTGCGTTAATGCCCCATAGCCGGGAGGTGAAACAAATATAATCTACCGATTTGGAATTGAACACATCTCTAGCACAACTTTTTCCAGGAAAGAAAAGAAAATCTATAGATAGTGGTGCAGTCCAGTTTTGTAAAACAGTAAAACTAGCAAAATATTTGGGCGTGGGAGGGCAAAACAAAGTTCCATATGTTTCAATAATCGGTAAAAAGATCCCTTGTTTTACTTCAGAACCATCCCGTAGTTTATAGAGACTGACTATAGTTCTGTAAAAGAAATGGTTTCTTAAAAAGTGGAAAAGAAAATCGAAGCTTCTCGATATATTTATATAATTGATAAAGAGATCCACTGTTTTACCTCAGTAGCATCCCGTAGTTTATAATGATTGGCTATAGCTCTGAGGAAAGAAGTGATTTCCTAATATACGATTTCGTGAAATATTTTTCTTTTTTTGCTTTTCATGTTCAAGTGAGTTTTAAGAACTCAACAAATTTTTCCAAAGAGTGTAAATTTGTTCTTCTAGTCATATAACACTTTAATGTCTTTATTCACTTATTTTGATTTTTCAAATGCAAAATTTCAATATCAAGCAATCTTAAAACGTTGACGAGTTAGCGCGCTCTAATAAGCATAAATAAGACGCACAAAAACATCTCCCATCTTCAAAGTATTCACAATGTATTTCCAAATGCCTTCTATCGTTAAGTATTCTTAAACTTTTCTTTGTTTTAGGAGTTGATATAAATTCAAGAAGTCTGCATTTTTGCTTACGAGTTAAAGTCTAGAATTGAAAACTGGTGTTTTAGAGACATTTATCTGATCGAGTGGAAAGGTATTGTAACAACAAACAAGCAAGAAAATGTTATTCGTCTAAGGGCGAACGTCTGGGATTATAAAATGTTGCCTAAAATCATGGTGTTTCAGCCTCTCGCTTCGAGCCACATTCTGCTGGTCTTTAAACATTTTGCATTACGTTTTAGATCAGAGTTCTTTACAGGACGCAAGATCTCATTTCTTTTCTATTGGTTTTTTCACTATTTTTCTTGAAAGGCTTTTATATCCAATTTTTGATTAACTGCGCGAACTGCAAGTCATAGTTTTTTGCAATTTTGTGGGAAGTCATATACATGGGCTTCAAGCCCATTCCGATTCAGTTGCAACCGGAAAAGCTGCAAATACAAAGAAGCAGTCATGGCTAAGTCCGTCAAGACTTTTGCAATGTTCTTTCGCGATTACTAACCGAAGATCAAGCTTGTTATTCCTTCAGAGATTCAAAGAATGGTAGGTAAGTATGTGTATCTAAGTTTGCAATGGAAAAAGGAAAAATATCCTAAGGTAGGTTAGACAAAAAATAATCTTTACAATAATGGAGCGTTTAGTACATTTTGTTTTGAATAAAGACAGAAAAGCGGCAATAGTTTTGTTCGGCACGGTGTTGCATGCATGCATATCACATATAAAAGGTGCAGTAACCAAATTATGCGCACAACAATTCAAAAATGCGAAATGAGAAATTCTTAATACATTTATGAGCGTACGTATGTATGTATGTATGTATGCATCAAGTATCATAAAAGCAATTAAATGTTCTCTTGAGTAAGTGAAGGGTGTCTCATTCTCATTTGGAATGCTGGCATATGAAACGTGACTCTCCCAATTTACACACAACACACACACATACGTATGCACATATCGTAAATGCCCGTAAAAAAAGAAAACAATATTTATATATATATATATATGTGTGTGCGTGTATGAGTATATATATATTGTGCAGAAATAGAAAATTTTATTTTCTGCGCAAGTAATATGAAGTTCGCTGAGTCATGCCACAAACGCTGCACGAAAAAATTCTGCTTGTTTCTATTTCATGGGTGCATTCACACACACTACTACGTAGAAATAAATATGTTAATGCTTAACATGGTAAATATGATTATTTTATAGTTGGAAAGCTAAGAATATTTCATCCATGTCAACGCATATATAGAAAACCCATAAAAAATTGGTGTATGCCACATACACCTATTAATACTAACACATTTGCTTCTATGAGTGTTTTATGTACAATTTTTGTCGTAGTTACGTCGATGAATCATCGTCATACTGTTTAAGGAAGATGCAAATAGGATACAACTAAAGGGATTCATTATTTTGCATTCGTAGGGTGTGTGACTCATATGTTAATTTTTATACATTTATGGAAATACGCTTATTGGACATTTTCACACCCTATACCGTTTGTGAGAGAAGGTATATGAGTTTTGTGCGATTGCAACAACCAGAAGGGCGTGAGGCAGACCCACCTTTATGACCCAATCTAAGCCTCTTTCTTCGTCTGATGTCTGTCCGTGTAAATTTCATTCAATCCACAGGCAACAACTTTTGGAGTATTTTGATGAAGTTTGGAATACTGATGTGCTTTGAACGAAGGATAAACGCTATTGAAAATGGTTCGGATTGTTCGACTTTTCCGATCCCTCCTTATTTTGAAAACTTATCATAATTTTTAAAATTTGTCGATAAAGATCGTTGAATACTAGTATTTCGTCATTCCAAATTGGTGTGAAAAGTTTGGTTCGACAGGGGCAAGTTTTTATTCCCCCCTTCATATAAACGTTCCTAAGGAAACTGAACCTTTATATGATAAAATGGTTTAATTTTCAATACTTCATGATGAAAATTGATTCTTATTCGTAAAATGAGAAAGAAACCAACTTTACATAATTTGAACCAAGTAGGTCTATTTTCTGGACACCACCGCCCACAAACTCTTTTATGCCAAAAAGGCTTTATCGTTAATGTTTTACGATAAAAATTTGTTCACGATAGTAATTTAGCATCAAAATTGAACCGAGCAAATTTGAACCATTTGGGACTATTTTTTGGACTCCATTCGATATAAGGATGCTCATGAGTACTAAGCCCTTTAATTTTTTAAAATTTATGATGAAAATTAGTCCATAGTAGCAATTTGGCAAAAATGTTAACGATAGAGAATTTGTATCACATAGGTCTACTTTTAAGGGCCTAGCGTATAAAGCGATTATAATAAGAAGCAAGCCTTTATGTGCATAGAAAGTATAATTTCTAGCCCTGTGTCATCATAACTGAAAAATAGTAACATTACTGGGAAGTAAATTAAGTTTGCTAAATTTGGATCACGTGTTTGCCAGAAAGGCTTCTATCATCGCAGCGAAATGGAAAATCACGAAAAAACAGCACATCCACAAGTAATGTATAGTTGCGAACTTTGCGGCGGGTTTACTACCAATTATCAAAAATCTATGGACATTCACATGGCTAAACATACTAACCAAAGGAATTTCGTTGCGAATTGTGCTCAAAGGAGTTCACCGACAAACACGTTCTAAAGCAACACATGCGACGATATCGTGAAAATAAGGAGTAAGTATTGAGTGGAATATTACTAATGAGATTCAAATTGATCCGTTCCTCCTGAATACCTATGTGGATAGGATATTGCGAAATACATTTCAAAACGTAGCACAGATATTTTCAATTATTTCTCATAAATTTTGTTTTCAAATACCTTTGAAACCAAACTGAGAATTTGTATTGAAACCAAAATTAGTTGTATTTTTATAAGAAATAGAACAAGAAGTTGAAACGCATTATGCATAGACAAAATATATTAGGTATTCAAACCAAAGGTCTAATAACTATATGATGATCTCGTCAATGTATTATTATTATTATTATTACTATATAAATTTAGCCAGAGAATAAATTCTAAGACTCAAGTCTTAAAGCACTAGCATCTTATTATTATTATTATTATTATTATTATTAAAAACTCTACCGCATTTGAGATTTGAACCCACGACCATTGAATTTCTAATCGAGACTCTTGTCTACTCGGCCACACGTCAATGTATTTAGATATTAATTTACAATTTTTTTATATAACAGTTAAAGATAATGAATGCAAATTATATTTCGGAGGATTCTGATAATCTGATATAATTAGGCCACAGGATTTAAAAAAGTAGTTGATTTGAATCGTCGAATATAGTTGCAGCTAATACAGACAACGCGAAGCTATGGGCAGAACTGCAAAACACTATGTCTAGATACACTAATTATGGAAAGTACGCCTTTGCTCGAAAATCATATGTAATTTTTGATGTATTATTACTAAAACGAGAGAGTAATTTTACTATGGCAATTGGTGTAGGGTAATTAATAAGCGTCCTTACGCGTTCAGAATTTCTGTGCAACAAAGAGTAATCACGCATCTAGGAATGAGTTCGAGGAGCTTATCGCATCCCCTTACAAAGTATTATTTCTTGCTGAAGCTGTAGCTCACGAAAATACCTCGTTAGTCGGCCCAATGGTAAGATTCTAACGGAGAGCCTATCGACAAGTAATACTTAATATAGAGTTTTTATAAACGTTACATACGTACATATGTGTTGAGTATGCCTAAATAACTTTGCTGGTCGAGCTCTAAATTCATTAATGTCGACTTGAAAAATCATTTGTACATTGATCAAATATTGACAATAATTAAATCGAGAATAGAGATAACTTGAACAAGAGTGTACAATAAATAGATGTTCGTTATTTTCTAATTTAAAAAAAATGAATCATAATTTACTTTGCTATACCCTACGACACTTCTGCCATCATGGTATACTAAGTTGATGTGGATGTAAGCAGCACCGAGAAGGACTTAAAACAAACAAACCTTTCATTACACCAATTGATTCTAAGAACCATTTTTTTAATTGATCTAAGGAATCAAAATCGATCGAAATAACACTTGTACACAGCAACTTCAGTGTATTGGAAGCTGACATGATCCGGCAAAATCCAACTTTTTTATGAGAATTTTTTATGTTTCTCTGCTTCCGAATTCATCAATCTACTTATTTCTACTACATTACGTAACCGCCTTATTGCTATTTCAAATGAAAGATATTGTTGCGAAAATCCAACAATCGACAAAATGAGTTTGCATGAAAACTAAACGAATTCCAAAAATATACATTCACCATGCTTTATCTACCGACTGGCAGAAAGATTAACAACAATTCGCAAAACATGTATCGCGGGAAAAAGTATTAGCAGAAAAATGTCACAATGCAGTTTGACTGCATTATTTTTTCAATTTCAGACTAACATATTCATGGTGTGTCTACAACTCTCAATACCCTCGGGTAGCGGCGTAATGTGGATTGTGTGGTGCTTATGCGTAGGTAGGTAGGCAAATGTTCTACAGAGATAAGAGATTACCCCTTAACCAAGATGACAAGGCTTCCTCAGCGTTCCCTCCCTCTCGTGCTGAAATCGCTTCCATATCGTACGAAATTCTACCGCGACGGGCCCATCCTTCTTTAAACATATTATCCGCGTCCGGAATAAACTAAAAATAGTAATCCCTTCCACCGTGCTTGATGTTTCCACTTTTAAAACAAACGTAAGCAGATGCTACTCTCTACTTGTAACCTTTCCTGACCACCATCTACCTAATGTGTATAGCTTGTCACCTACAAAAAAAAAAAAAAAAGAAGCAAATTCGCGCATAATTTGTGTAAAATATTACTATTATTACTACAATTTATTGAGAGCAAAGAAAAGTAGGATGAACACTAGAACTGCGACTATCGGCTCTTATATAAAATATTTCATTTCAATTACAATTGAATTCAATGGACTGAATTGAAATAATCGAAAAGAACTAAATATTTAGGTTTTTTATTTAAGTTCGTATAATTAATTTGAATTTAATTTAATTCATTTAATTTTAAAAGAAAAGAAATCAACGTTTATCTTATTCCAACAGGTGCGTGATTACCAAAGTATAAGTATGTGATAGCAGTACGCTATTGTACACTGCTGTAAAATGAAATTACGTATGCAAAGTGGTAGTAACTCTGTTACTTGTTTTTATTGAAAGCGAGCAAGACTAATTACGCGAATTATTTTTCTTTTTTATTTTAATAAAAACTAATTTTTAATTAAAAGCAAATATAATAACAATAATGAATATAGTAAAAGCAACAGCGAATAAGTAATTGTTTATTTAAAGTTATGAGAATTAGTTATGAGTTCAACAGCAGACGAAACTGTAGAATTTTTACAACCAGGTAAGAACGAACGAATGTCCGCAACAAAAAAGTGTACAAAATTGTGTTTTCATTTCAAGAATGTTATTAGGTTAACTAAATATAAAAATAATTCTTAATCTGTGTGTGATTGTGTTAAATTTCCAAAAAATTATTATACAGAGACTTTTATTCTGAGGTCATCTTCATGCGTGAACGAGTGTATGTGCATAAATGAGTCGATATATTTGTATAATTGACGATTTGATATATATTAACATTACAATGTAAACTTTGAATTTCACGTTATACGTTATCTATGGCCAATTGATGACTGTGCTAAATATAGCTTTATCGTTATAAGAACTTAATTCAGAATTTTTCACCCATATGGCTATTGCTTAAGAAAGTTGAAGGCATGTTTTAATTATTTCAACGTCCGAAACGGAATTCGATTTTAAAATTTTTGCCTTAGTTGAAAAGACATATTTTTCATGATATCATTGGATACAATACGCTCGAAATAATCTGATGATGCACATTCCAGCTGCTTTCAAGATTGGTATTTGAACAGAACGAATTTGGACTTTGCTTTATAAATGAAGAAGTGTTAGAAACCAGTTAGCGTAGAGTTTGTCTGTTTAGAACGAACGTGCAAGACTATCCGTTAACATTGTAAGCCCTAAGTTTGTTTAGCTGGGCAATTGTTGAATGGTTTTGTTAATTTTCATACTAATTAATAAACGAACATTTGCCATTCAAAATAGTACTCATTACTAGCGCCAGCATTGTTTTTTTTTCAATCTAACAGATGTAGCTCCAAGGATAGCAGCGATTCCGGGATGCACACGTATTGAGTTGGATGGTGAAAGTGTTCCCCGCTTTTCGAATTGTATAGTAATGAGAGAAAGCAGTATCTGGAGTTTAAATCCTTATTCACTTCTTGCCTTGGTATCGATCTGATTGATATTGCTCAGTCAAGATTTCTGCACTGTCGTAATGCAACCATTTGTCGTCATCAGTTATGGTAGAAACTCTTATTTTGAAATACTCCAAATCCAATTTCCAACACGTGAATGCGCTGCCATTCTGCTCAAGTTTTCATTTCATTTCGCATTTAAAATGTCACCTTATTTGTGATGCAGGCTTGTAGGCATATATGAAACATCCAGAGGTGCTTAAGATAGAACCGTCTCTCAGAGTCAGAATCAATTTCTGAATCGACGTTAGCTTTTGTGCCTCTTCTCTTTAATATCTGTTCATGTATTTTCGTGCCGAACATAAATACCGCAAAGTTTGGGATATTTGGACGAAATTTGATACAATGGCATGCTTCAGCCTAAGGACGAACTCTATTAAAAATGGATTTTATTGTATTTTTCTGTTTTTTACGGACAACTATCCACATAATTGGTGGCTTAGAATTTTGAGAAACAAACATGTAAATGTTATAAATGCAAAGATTCAACGACGCTGTCGGTACTTTCATATAGTGTTGATTAAATTAGCAAGCAAACATTTCTGCACAATCCTGAAATGAGAAAGAACAAGAAAAATTTTATTTAAATACTTGGTGGATGTATAGTCTTTATCTATAGGCTTTCTGCTACAGACTACGTAATGACAGACATAATTTTTTACCTCTTTGATGCTTCTGTTTCTTATTCTTCTTCTTCTTTATAGAATGCATGACAATGAGATAAATTTGCATTAAATGATTATTCAATTCAATTTTCTACATACTGATAGTTTATTTTCCTTTTAATATCATATCTCAAAGCTATTACTAGTTGAACTGAAAACCGACACTCTTGCTTGCATAGAAAGTTATTAAAATTTTTACTGCTAGCGCTTGAGATACAAAGAAAGAAAGCAACATCTGACTTTTATTTGATTTGATTTAATAAACGTTTATGTTTACAGATAATGAAGATCTATTGTCGGTTATCTCCTCACAACAATCACAGACTTCACTTACAAATCGTACAGTGGACTTAACACCGCATACAGATGAAAGTAGACTCAAGTATCGCAATCAAATTTTGTATTGTCTTGAGAAATACCAGATAACAATATTGGCTACAGAAATTGGTATAGAAGATCTACAGTTGCCTCAGGTAAATTAATGTGCATGCTTATGTTCTAATTAGGCCGTCGAGAAGCCGCATTCATTCTCGGTTAAAGAGAATAAATAGGTCAATAATTACCGAATTTAGTGATATGACTTACTTAGCTTTCATAGGATTTATAGAAGTTGTGCGATCGCATGTGCTTGTGCTTGTGTGCCTGTGTGTGTGTGCGTGTATGTGCGTGTGTGTGTGTGTTGGTTTTTAAAATTATTTATGCGCGTAATTGGTTATTTCTTTGTTCATTTCTTCTTTTCTATTGCAGATTTGTACCACCAATTGTTGAATTAAAGAAAAAAAAAAAAACCCAAAACACCAGCAACAACAAACTCCCTCTAAAAATTATACTCATAAGTTTTTAATTTTGAATATTATCAACGAATTTATTGTTACAAAAGAAAAAAAAACGAGAAACACAATTATAACGAAGTGTTATTTTGTTAATTAGTTTAAAACACTCACCAACTTATACAAGAATACATACACGTATACAAATAGGCGCACATTTACACATCGCTTCCTTCCAAAAAAAAAAAAAAAGAAACGAAAAAAATTTATTGCATTTTTGTAAAAAGAACGGTACTTCATATATTGCTATAATGGTGGGTCCTAGTAGTCAGATCAGCAAAATTCTGTTGGGTCTTTTATTTTTGCTTATCATATTTTACCTGTACATGGATGTACAATTGTACCTGCGTATACAAAACTATCCTCTTGAGCGGAATTATCACTTCATCACCAATACCAGCCAGAACATTAAAGATACCGCCCACTCCTCCTCGCCCTCTGTGAATGCCGGGGCCACCGCAAGTTCCAGTTCAGCTGCCTTAGCCACCGATTTACCTTTACAGAAAACTCCAGTTACCTATGAATCACAAACCTGGCTGTCTTGCACATTGAATCCGTTATGTCATGTCACCGTCAAAGCGATACTATTGGATCACACGAATCATTATCTATTTGCACCATTAGCTACGATATTCGATAATGTTTTGGGTTTATCGCGCTCATCGTATATAACCGCAAATATGATCTCTTTCTTCCATGTGGGCGTCGCCTGTATAGCCGGTAGATTGGTTGCCTCTGATAGCCTCGGCTATAGGCGTTTGGGTGCGGTAATGTTCGAGTTTCGCACATTTCTAGATGACGTAGACGGGCATGTAGCTCGAGCCAAAAAGAATATTCGTGGCGAGCGCAGCGAAGTTGGGACTACAGGCTACTACATCGATGGTATCTGCGATGCTCTCGGCTGTATAGCCTTGTTATGGGGTATGTTCCATTATTTGAAAAATAATCCACCACGTCGTGGTTACCTACAATTGCCTATGGTTGATACGCGCGTCTCTGATGCCTCCACAAAAACTAAACTAAAGCCCACCACTCGTAAAGTAGCCAAAAAGGTAATTAGTTTTACCGGCCAATTAATGCTTAGCTCGACCGCTTGGAATCGTTATATAGCAGTATATCAAAATATGCTAGAAACTAACGATGTGTCATCTTTACAAATGTCTCATCAACAAATTGTCTTCAAGTCCACTTGGTTCTTCTGCGTCGCATGGCTGTGGCGTCTCGCCAATGTTCATTCACTGCTACACTACGTTCTGCTCAGCATATTCTGCGATAAACTTTGGGAATTTCTTAAGGCTATACAGTACGTCGGTTATGTGACGTTGCTTGTCTGCATTTGTATAACTGAAATGCATCTGTTGGAGGCTCATAATTTTATTTATGGTGCTGTGGTTAGCAACAATAACATGACGTCATTTTGATTATTGTTTATCTTTTAATATCAAACCTCTGCAAGTACCCTGTAGAGCATATGGTATTTATATATATTTTTTTTTTCTATTACTCTTTACTTTTTAACGGGAGAATTATAAATACGTATACAAGAGAATATCTAAAATTCATTTACTTTTTATTACTATTATTATAAATGCTCTATTAAAACTATTAAAAATGTTATGAATGTTTATATGTATATTACTCTGTGTGTATAAAAAAAACAAAAACAAAAACAAAAATAAGTTTAATGTAATATTTTTCTTATTGAAAAGCATTAATTAAAGATATGTGTAGTTAAGAAGATACGATAAAATATATTTGTTTTAATGAAAACCTCTGATAATACTTAGTTTTGTTTTTGAACTGTTCAGTTAGATCAGCCTAAATTCGGTAATTATTTCAAGGCCCATAACCGATTGGGACGGAAATCAATTTAAACAAATAACGTTATTGATTAATTCTTTTCTAGTATTTACAAGAATTAGGATGGCATACTAAAGGTACCATAGGCGTTGTAGAGCCCCATAATGATCCTTCGATATCGTTGGCCGAAAAAATTATCTTCGATAAAGAATTTGTAGATCCTGAGGAATCGAAAATTAAGGTAAGTAATATACACAGTTGTCCGAACCAAATGAATATTTTTGTTAAACTGCTTTTTACCTGCCTACCAAAGCATTTAGTCAGCCTACTTAGATTTCATCAACTTATCTCAAATATTGCGACCTATAAGTCGAATACAAGGAAGCAAAGACAGACAGACGGTATAACAAAAGCTGAATCTATGTCCAGTTCTTCTGGATGTTACATACATTTGCAACAAGTTAATAAGCCCTCGCCAAGACATATCGGTGTAGTAGATTTCTTCAAAATTTTCCGAAGATTTGCGAACATAAGAAAAAAAGAAGAAGGACAGACGGATAGACAAGCTTAGATCGATCAGAAAGTAATTCTGGATCGTTATAATAAAATAGCCGTGTCTGTCTCTAGCTCACAATTACTCTCTGAATGGGTTCATATAATAAGAAGCAGGTCCTTCTGGTTGCTGCATTGATTTAAAAGTGCAGCATGTGCAACTTCTTTAGGTAAGAAAGTCAGTCTTCCACATTTATTTAATCCCCTTCAAAGTTAATTTTCGCAAGAGCCTCCAAACCCTCACCCGAATCGGCTTGATATCTTCAATCGAGTCAAAACGATGTACCCAGGGACTTGCAAGAACAAGTAGAAGTGAAGTCAAGCTATGTTAGGTAATATGCATTGAGTTTCTGTTTCAAAGTCTCGTAGAGTAAGAAGATGGAATATCTTGACGCGTATTAATTAAAATCCACTTTGTTGTATATAAAAGTCAAAATTTTTCTTGCCCATTGATATTATTTTAATGAGAACTTGTTTAAAATTTTTGATTCGTAGCGTTTATCTGAAGATTCTTTGTTGCGCGAACTTTTTGTGGATCCGATACTTACGACATACGGTGTCGTTATAGTGGACGAGGTTTACAAGCGCAGCATTCTGACCGATACTATTCTGGCGCTGTTAAAGAAAATCGTGAGGAAACGCGGTTCCTTGAAAGTTATTTTAGTTTCCAACACTAACGAAGCATCATTCCTTAAGGAATATTTCGATCAAAAAAAATCAAAAAATGATACAACATCGAGTATAATCTTAAGCATAGATGACGCAAATTTATTTCAACATATCCATTATTTGAATGCGGCATGTCCTGACTATGTGAAAAAATCTGTCGAAACCATTTTAAATATACATAAGCAACAACCTGTAGGGGGAGATATCGTTGTGTATTTGGCCGATGAAGATGAGATTGCTGATGCTATGGATTTGTTACGTAATTATATAAGTGCGGAGCATATGAAAAATTTGAATTATTTTAAAATGTGCCAAACGAAGAACGAAAGGCAAACGGTATTTTTTCCGAAAACCGAAGGCAAGCGTAACGTAGTTTTCACAACTAAATTATATCAAAAATCTGTCACTCAAGATCGCATCACCTACGGTAAGAAAAAATAGAAGAAATATGTTATGCTTTTGAATTCAAAATAACCGGTTTTTTATTTTTCTTAAAAGTTATTGACAGCGGTTTTATGGAGGTTGAATGGTTTCAGGCGGAAAAAAAGCGCTACAATAAATTAATTGTCCCGGTTTGCAAATTTACAGCATCTTTACGTGCCAAGTGGTGGTCCAAGCATAGGGCCGCTAAAGTGTTTCGTTTGTATACAAAAGAAGGATATATGGCGCTACCTGAACGAACCCTAACAGAAATGCGTCGTTCTAACCTATGTACTGTAGTCATGTATTTAAAGACTTTAGCTGTGGACAATATATTAAGATTTAATTTTCCATCAGCACCACCAGCTAAGAATCTTTTAGCTGCTTTGGAAATATTAAATGCTTTAGGTAAGAGAATATGTAACTAAAAATACATACATACATAATGTCCAATGCAACACTATATATATATGGAGTCTGTACATAGATATCTTATCTACTTTTAGAAGCTTTAAATGTTGAAGGTCATCTCACTTTTCCTTTGGGTTATTTTCTCGCTGATGCTCCCTTACCGCCAATGCTTAGTCGAATGCTCTTCAAATCTACGGAATTGAAATGCAGCGATGAGATTCTAACCATCGTATCCATGTTGCAAGTGGTGCCTGTCTTCATTATAACCACTAATAATGTAGCCGATTCTCATAAGCAAGTCGCCAAACGAGTTTTTGAAGCGGCCGAGGGTGATCTCATAACATTGCTTAATGTATATACCGCTTTCGTGGAGAATGGGAAAAGTAAAGAATTTTGTCGAAAATACTATTTAAGCTATCGCCATCTAATGAGAGCCGTAAGTTTGCGAGGTCATCTGGCGTGTAGTCTGCTTAATAAGTATCGTCTTCGCTTGATATCCTGTCATGGGGATTTAGAGAAAATATTGCGATCAATCACTGCTGGATACTTTATGAATATTGCTTACTTACATCCTACGGGAGTTTATCGGGGTTTGCGTTGCGGTTCAGAACTATACGTAGATCGCGATTCATCAATATTCACTTTGACGCAACCAAAGTATTTGACATACTGTGACATTTGGGAGCGTTCGAAAAAGACATTTATGCAGAACGTCACTGTCATTAAACCCGAATGGCTAAGCGAACTGGCTCCACATTATTACAAGGAGAAGTCGGTAAACGCCGATATAAAGAAATAAGTTTTTTTTTTCACTCTTACAACCAATAAATGCATTCATTGAATAATAATTTTTACTGAAATATTCACGTTTTTACACATCTCAACGCACTTTCGGTTGTTGATTTGCTGAATATAAGAAGAAGAAGAAGAAGAAGAAATATTAAACTTTCTACTTACATTCTGAAATCAAAGAGTTTGCTTTTGGTTTGCCTACTTGATCGTCAAGCCAGGGCTTTAATAAGTGATTGATACGATAATCTGTCAACGATCAAGTACATCTTCAGACGCTAGAAGTATGTTGCTCTTACGATTAGCAACTATAGCCAGTGGCAAGAAGTATCTTGTTATACACAAAAAGAGTTCCAGATGAATAGGACACTGAATAAACACTCTGTTGCATTTACTTCACAGAATGTAGGCGTAATAGTACCATCGATGTCTTGACTTCCAAGAATGCTAATTTGTTACCGCAACTTCGTAAAGCTTCGACAATTTTATGTCAGTTGACATTATATATTTTTGCTCAGTCTGTCAACTGCAACCCTTCAATAATTTAAAAAAAAAAATTTTATAGTCGGACAAGGCAGACAATCAAATACCTTACACTACTTCGCTTATACAATTACTCGTTGATGCACTACAATTACAACTTATTTTCATGTAAAGGTGTACTTTTCCTCAAAACCCTTCACTTTAACCGACCTGATGCAATTTTAATAGTAAACTTAATATACTTGTTAACTTTTTTATCGTTTTACATTTGTTTAAAAAGTTATAAATTATTTCCCTATGTGAGAAACCATGCATGTGTATTGGCATGTAAAAAATGGACCCATTTCATCGAAATGGATCTGTTTTCATTCAAAAATATTAAAAGAGGCATCTTGTAAGCACATAAGGGTTCATTGTTCCTAAGAATCCTTATATGCGGTGGTGTCCAAAAAATAGACTCACTTGATCCAAATTTGCAACAGTTAAGGTTTATGTTAAATTACTCTTATGGTCCAGATTTCACCATAAATTATCAAAAGCTTTATGAAGGCTTATTTTTCATGCGAACCTTTCCATGGGATGGGATCCAAAAAATAGATCTAAGTGATCCTAAAACGACAGGAATTATTTCTTTGTTAAATTAATGTTACGGACCAATTTTTACCACGAAATATTGAAATGTAGACCCTTTTATTATATAAAAATTCCGTTTTCGTATTAACGATTGAACGGCAGAGGGTTAAAAAAATGGCCCCATTCAATCCAAATTTTTAACATCAATTTAAAATATCGAAGAGCTATTACTCAGCGATTTTTGATGAAATGGAAAATTGCGTTCTGTAAGTTGACAGAAAATAACATGGACGGACAGACGGATAGAGAAGCTTAGGTATAATAAAAGATGGGTCCAGCTCAAGTCGTTGTGGCTGTTACAAACGCCGGCACATATGCCTTCTACCATAAGTGGGCTTGGGGTATAAAAAAACAATTATGTCCTTTGTGTACATGATTTATTAATTTATGTGTTTAAATGAGAGTACAGGCTGTGTACTAGGCAAGAGACTTTTCTAGTTAGTAGGGGACTCCGTCTAGATGCTTGTGTCGCAAAAGGTCAGTTGGCCAACCAGATGGATTAAGGCCCTCCAAGGTAAATAAAACTACTAAGTGGTTTGTGGTGAATGGCTACTATTGCACTTGAGTGCACATGTACTGAAGTCGAAGAACAGAATCCTGACAAAGGAATTGAATATCGGTCATGCTTTTTACCAAAAGACCTTTTGACGTTATTGTAAAAAAGCGTGCCTAGCAAGTGTTATCCAATGGTTATCAATCTGAAGAGGTGTCATGTTACCAGGGAATTCAAGGAAGTATATAAGGATATCAAAATCTTCAATTCAAACGAATTTATTTATTTTTATGCATTTTATTAAATGGACACTGAATTGAATGGACATTTAATAGAATGAGAAGATTAAGCTGCAATTTTTTACGTCCTTTTGCTTAGTGTTTGTGATATTCCTTATCCTTATCAACGCGGGGATGATTTTTAATGTATTCCAAAGCTCTGAGGATAGCTGGTGGTGTTGGTGGGGCTGTTGGAATGACGTCACCTTGAGGATGGTAACCATTTTCATCGGCTGTATAAGTGACCTTCACGGGGGTGCCATCTTTAGTAGTGAAGTGAAATTCGCCATGGACCGATTTCTGATCACCAGACTCTTCACCACCGATGCCGTTCGTAACTTCATAACCATACTCAAAATGACCATGAGCATCGTTCTTCTTATAGTCTCTCATAACATGAGCATGGGCGTCATCTTCCACTGCGCATACGCTGGCCAAAAAAGCAATTAATAAAACCTATAAGGAAGTGAAATATTAATGAAACTATCATTACTTGTCTTCCGCTCAATGATTAACTTACGTATTTGAACATTTTTTCGTTGTTGTTCTTGTTATTATTTCTAACGCTTTAAAGGCTTCCTTTAAGCTTAATTGGAGCTTTGATGTGAAACTGATTTGTGATATTGGAAAATACGTTTATTTATATGCAAAAATAATTCTAAAAAATAATATTTTGAAAATCATTTATTTTCGCTTATTCCCGCCACTTGACACACGCAAAAAACTTGATATTCGATTAAGAAAAAAAAAAACAAAAAAAACAAAAACAATAAAAACAAAAATCAATTCTATAGAGAAAGTTAACGATTAGTAAACAAAGATTCAATGCCCGATATTTGCAAGTTCAACTGGATTTTTAAATTACTCAGATATAAGCGCATCACACTTCTTGTCATATCATACAATATTTAATTTTTTTTTGTATTAAGAAAAAACAAAACAAAAATAATCAATCGAATCTTACGGTAGTCAATGTTGCTACCCTCATCAAACGATGCTTACATGTATGACCTAAAAATATTGCATCTAATTTTGATTTAATTATTTTTAAATTCGAAAACATTGGTTAGACTACATCGGGTAGACTGGAGGCATATAAGTGGGTTTTTCCAAAATATCCTTTTTCACGTTCAATAGAAAGGAAGTGTGATAGAAAGACTAAAATCTTAAAACTATTCGCACCTAAGGCTATCCTGTCCGTCTTATTGAAAACTCTACGGCACTTACGATTTAAATCCACGACCATTGAGTTATTAAATGAGATTTCTTGACTACAGGGCCACTTGGACGGATAACAAATTAGCTAAATAGGGCTTAAGTCGTTATAAATAAGGGTGATCCTCAAATTGAGTACGTGTTTACCAACTTACTAAACTGAGAATAATGTTGTTATAAAGACTGACAGATGGACAGATTTCATTAGATCTGCAAAACTAAAGGACTAAATTATTTAATACTTAGCCTTAAAGGATAATTCAACACACAAGGAGAGATCGTGGGTCAAGCGCAGAAAAGTTTCCTATAATCTCAGCAGAAACATGAATGGATCAACCGACTTGACGAGATCTGTAAGGCTTAACTAGATTCCGCTAGCTTTTAATGTAAAATCTTACAGGGTAATCCGAGAGATCTGGCTGACGACCAAGCTTCGAGAACAAAATCCTTGGTTTGTATATCTTTCACATACAACTTGGACGGGAGACTAAGTAATCATTATTATTATAAGAACTCATACATAATTAATTAGTTCTCTTAATGTCTATAAATGAGAACATACACACAGTTGGCTAACGCTGATGGAATAAAGGATACAATGAGCCGGTCTTTCTTTATTCCTTAGCAATTTTTTAAAAAAAGAATTATTGAACTCATGGACTTTATTACCTATATGTTCCAACTGTTGTTGGATTATTTTCGAAAATGCATTCTGTTAATTTTTTTGAAACTATACTTCAAAACATATGGGAATTGAGTGAATCCTTGCTTGATGGAGTTGCCTTTCAACCAACAATTAACAATTCCCTGGCGTCTTTTGTTTATGTTACAAACGAAATGAGCAAATTAACATACTCTGAAGTGATAGCAAATAATCCGAACTAATCTCTATCGGTTTATGAACTTTTTTTAACGGGATGTCCGCATAAATTAGCGTTTAGAAATGGATTAAGTTAAATATCTAGAGTTTATTGCAATGCACTGTTAATATCGATTATCAACAACATAATAAGTGGGCTAGAGATCAGTGAACTTTTCTTAAAAATGAAAAAAAAATTCTTACAAACTAAAGTGATTCGAAATCTTCGCATGACTATTGGGATTTATAAAATCTTACTTTGATTGGTTATGAGCATCGGCTTTTTCAGAAACGACAGAGGTTGGTTTGTAATAACCTATATCCGTGGATTATGGACTCGTTGTAACGGATAAGCAGTTTACAATTATCGTTAACTTAAAAAATCTTTCGGTAAAAAAAATACTGTTGGGCTTACTATCGGCAGGGAAAACCATAAACTTCTTTTCTTTGATCATCTTTGCCTCATCCGAACGGCTCTGACTTTTACCTATTATCCTATCGCAGAACTGCAAAACTGCATGCACTTCTTACGAAAACAAGTAAGTGCATGACCAGACCTCTATCGGTGTTTCTGATAGACTTTGTTTACCATGATTACAATTTTTGTGGTACTTTCGTCAAACTTCAATAGCGTGTGCAAAAGGCCGTGTGGGTTCTTACCGTTGAAAACACCCAAATTCGTGTGGAATAAAAAGTGCACAGCTCTTCTGCCTAATCCATTAATACCATTAAAAAACAAATGACAATATTATAGTGGGATGCGAGCCACCATTAAATATCCTCCACCACTTCACTTAATCCAGTTATTCATATAACGTGTTATCTAAATAGGACTCAAACACGGCAGAAATGATCCGGAAAAAATGCATTCAACTCAACGCAGAATATGCTAAAAAGGCTTTATAGGTACAACATATTGTTGAAGAAAGAACCAATTATTAGAATCCTCACGAACTTAACGTAAGTTATAAGAAACTTCTTTAACGTAACTTACAAAGTGATATTTAAACGGGTAAAATGCAAATTTTGAGCTTTTGTTCTCTTTGGCGTCCTTCAAATTCACCCAAGAAGATATAATCGAAACAAGGTTGCCATGGCCCACTGTTACAAATCCCCTTAATACGTTATTCATATAACGAGTTTCCCAAAATAAGACATTATGCGCGAAGTGATCGGAAAAGTGATTTGATTCGAATCATTTTCAATAGCGTTCATCCCCGGGCGGTACCATGTCGGTCTATCAAATTTTATCAAAATATCTCGAAAACTATGGCCCACAGGTTGAAGACAGTAGGCATTGTAGTCTCCTTGAAACTATCACGCACTTTAAATACAATAACTTAGTATTTAAAATATTAGTAAATAAAAATAATTCAATTTCTATATGGCGTAGTATAAAATCAGTATCAAAATTATCTTATATTCTAAGTGACATGGTCTGGATCTTAGTAATCCAGGGAGTGAGGAGATTTTTAACATCTCAAGTTGAATATAAGCCAACAAGGCGGGCAGACAGATGGGCAGACTCAAATCGGTGCAGAAACCGGTTCTGCATCGGTCGGTTTAATAACAGTTGGGTCCATCTTAAGCCCTTTTGGATGTTACGTACACAAAAGCGAATATCGAAAACAATTTTCGAGAATAGCAGCAGTAATAAAAAAATGTTTTCTGTAGTACGTTGACGAAAACGACGTCTGCAGACATATTGCGTGCGATGGTAGATGCACACGACGCCTACAGCGGTCCTCCATCGTTAGTTTTATAAAACAAAAAAAAAAAAAAAGAATGCGTGTTTGAAAGCGCTCGCTGATTTTGAATTGGGCGAAACGAGATTGAAAACTTTTTCAAATGCAAAAAAAAAGAAAAAAACGCTTAGTAAAATAAGATGGAACAAAAGGAAATTTATTGATGATAACAAATGAAATTCGTATAAAGTTTTTGATTTGTTTTTTTTTTTTTTTCAATTTCTTAGTTTAAAGCTTCTTATGCCCTAAGTATGAATGATAAAATTTATGGTCCTTTCCT
Source organism: Glossina pallidipes (assembly GCA_000688715.1). Taxonomy (NCBI): domain Eukaryota; kingdom Metazoa; phylum Arthropoda; class Insecta; order Diptera; family Glossinidae; genus Glossina; species Glossina pallidipes. The sequence continues at coordinate 1,072,456 of KK499790.1, read as the reverse complement.
TGTAGGTTATCAATTGCACCTTAATTGTAATAGTAATTGTATTATTTTCCTTATATAAAATTAAATTCAATTATTAGTATAATTTTTAAACAAATTAACAAAATATATTTATGATGTGGGTGAGCGCGTGTGTGAATGCATTTCATGTAAACATTTTAAAATTTATTGTGTTGTGCAACCAATTGCATATCCGTTAAATACTTAATAATGTGAACTTTAGCTTCGGCCTTCTGTCGGACACCCAGCGTATTTAGCATTTCGGTAACGACTAAACCGAACGATTGATCCTCGGCGCTAACACCGGATGATATGGTATTTTGAAAAATTTTTATAGGATTCAACATATTTTCATTGTGCTGATCGTCATCGAGACGTTCGCGTTTCAAAACTGGTTCATAGTAAAACGTTTTCTGATCTTTGCCAGCCGTTGTTGTGGTAGCTGTTAACTGATTGTCGCCTGTAACTGTAATTTCGACTGTTGAATATACGAAAATCAACTGATTTGCTTTCTTAAGTAAAATGGTTCCTTCAACTTACCATGCGGATGCAAGGCTTGCGTAGCACCGGGAACAGTGGCACCATTAAAATGAAATAAATCAACGACCGTATGCTGTTGAGCAGATTGTTGTTGTTGTTGCGCCGGTTGTTGTCCCTGCTGTTGAGTTACTTGATTCGTCGTATTGCTCGCACTACTCGCTGTTGTAGTAATTGGTCCACATTTACCCAACAAAGATTCACGGTATTGCCTGCAAAAAAGAGAAAAAGAAACGTAATTTTAACTACAGAAGAAAGCTAACCTCAATCTCTCAATACCTTATAGATTCCACTAAAAATTGCATCTGCTTAAAATACCGCCAGCGTGATCCTGTACTTAATTTTATTTCTCTAGCAAACTTATCACGTAAACTTTTCCAACGTTTTGTACACTTTTGCTCTGTAAATACAAGAACAAGAGACAAATCAGATTTGACCTGATAAACTTCATTTTTTTCGCTTTTCAAGCAAATCTTTCAAATCACGTTAGAATAGCTTAGTCAGACAGCTTCCCGCAGCCATATCGGGTAATTAATACATTATTTCCAGCACCGGCAGCTTGCAGGACAACCCTACCTATGCCAACACTGGCGTATCAGATATGAAACTTTGGGTATGGTACAAAGATTCCCCTCGAACTATCTTGCAAAGCAAATGTAGTATTAATGCTTAAGGATTATCGACAATACGCTTGCCTTAGCTACGAACATATTCTTGCTTGTACTCGCAGATCTGTTTGTTAAATTTTGCACTTCCATTGTAGTTGAATTCTTAGTATAGATGTTACTGTCGGCGACCTGTCCAAGGTGGGATTCACGCCGCTGAGACGCCATAGCCGACAGATTATATCGATATTTAACGCCTGCACCTAGCGTGAAGCCTTACTCAGACGAGTTCAACCAAACCCATTGGCAAATAAATTAAATGAATTGTTGATAACCCTGCAGAAGAGAGGGCCTATCCCAAGCACTGGGTATCAGAATGAAAGTTCTCGTATAGTCCAAGCTTTGGCCTCTGGACAGGGCGAGGCTTATTAAGCCACTCTAATCATTTAATGCCCCAAAAGTTGGGGATAACCATAGCCACCACGAGTACTCCCCAAAATGCGGTCAGGTTTCAAATAAAGTTTAATCTGCTGCGTTGAATATCTAACCGGACTTACCAGCTTCCAACGAAGAAAATACTTTTATTTCCAATACAGCCTAGCAAACAATATCCTCTGCGACCAGGATTCGTAATAACCACATTTATTGGACACAACCTCAAAATATTTTGCATTCCAAATTTGTATCTATTTACTTATTTTATGCGTAGATATATTTTATATTATCAGAAATATATTCAATATTAACTACTTAGGTTATCTATCATCTCGATTTTGGGAGAGAAGTTTAAAATTTTAGTTGAACGTTTTTCATATATTTGTGGGTAAAAGTTGTTTACAGCATTAGGTCATTCGGTGTGTGTATGTTCATAAGAATTCAGAAGAGTGAGTCCCACTCGCCATAGCCTATAGTCTCGACGACGTGTACGCTCGAAGATGAACACGACCAGTTTTCCAGGGTCTGCCAGAATAACGTGGTTGCTTGTAAGCTTCTCCTTCTCCTTCGATTCAGCTAATCAACAACCAAAACTTTGATGTGATGTGCAAAAAAGGCCCAATGTGAGCACAAAGTTCTTTGTTTGAGCGTCAATAAAGTTACAGTTGGTTTTGGTATATAATTATTATTGTTTGCTTATTTTATCATTCCTTTGCATTTCGCCAACTATATTTGATTAATGTCTTGCTCATTTTGCGTGCTAAAGGTCCACCACTTTTTTTTTTCTAATTTTTATTATTTTTGCATACTATTCGTCCGCCACGTAAACTTTTGTTTTAATTCAACTCCAATGCAAAACAATATTTCTCATGCTGTCATCCAATATGAAAAATGCGATTCGTAGCAAATATAATATACTTAGTTTTCGAAGCGATCTACTTAATCCCGTAAATATTCCTAACTAATGGCGTTATTTGTTATTTTAGTAATCATTCTGCTTAAAACTTAGGGAATTCTAAATTTCTTTTCCTAAGAACTAGCCAAAGTCCGACAAAAGCGGATTTGCTCCAATTTACGTTTTAATATAGTAATGAATACATGTCCGCCAAAGAACGAATCTTTCATATTTATTTCCCTAAACCCAACGGGTTTGTTAGTGTCTGCACAACACTTAGTCGTTATACCGACTCGTAAGGCCAAGTCCGGAACAATATGTCTGAGAAGTTGTAAATTGTAGTACCCGTTCATATATTTAGAATATCACTTTAGATTAAGAATTAATACACCGGACCGTTGCTACGGTCGTAATTTTTGAGACCGCAAACGCACCAAAAACTGGCAGACACTCAGGATTAAATCGATAAAGTTTGCACGCTGCAAAACGACGCATAAATTTACCTTCACTCCTAAGCGACCTCGCTGACAAGATGTGGTTAAAAACTCAACAGGCTTTTTCTAATAACTTTGTATTTGTAGTTTGAAGAACACAGCAATTTTAATAATTTTTTGTTCATTACTAATATATTATTAATATATTTTTTTTCCTGCGTATGGTAAAAAAGATTTCATTTAAACTCGCAACTCCTGCACTAAGTTGTATAAACAAATGAAACCAATCATTTGACGTTAACGCAGCAGAGACAATTACACTGTATTATCACAGCAACAGCGGGCGCTGCTTTTCAATAGCGTAGAGACGAATGCAGCTTTGATTGGCGACAAAACGTAATACAACAAAAAGAAAAAAAAAACGCGACAAATTCATGCTCCCAGTCATATATCATTAAATAGAAAACTCAACGCCGCGTCGCTGTGTAGTGGTTACAAAAGCAGCAGAACTTTACCTAATGTCTACTACAAAATATGAACAACGAACTCGCCACCCATAACGCCTGTTAATCTTTGTTAAAGGGGGTTCAGATGTACAAAAAAATTATACACTTCAGCTTTTGTTATTACTGCTGCAGTTGATTTACTTTTGTTAGTGTTTTTCGGGGCAGAGTTATGTAGGCAGATGTCTGTGGACACATTTTGTATTACATAGCATATGCTACATTGCATATAAAATGACCCCTTTATTACCATCGTTACTGTTAACACATTGAACACAAGTAACTGGAATCTGTAGTAAACATACCAGGCACACCTAATGTTTCGGAAATTTGCTTCCATACTTGGGCTTTCCTAACGAAATGTTTATAGTTATAATGTGATCGATCATAGATGACAGGATTAATTCGGACAGCTTCAATTAAATTCAAATCAAACTGTTGCTCCATGCTAGTGTCCATTTTCTCCATGATGCGCGAAGCGCGTATAATCAATTTTTTATTTAGTTTTAACTTCTCTGCCGACTTTAGCGCCTTTTTTCCTTTTACCAAATTAATGCCAACTTTTCATTAAATAATAGTAAAACTTGTATTTAATACACATAACTTATGAAAAATTCTTCAACATATAGAAAAGCAGGATTTTTTTGTGTACATTTTTATATTTCTTTCAACAGCGTAAAATATTATTACAACCGACAGATTGACGTTCGACGTTAACGAAGGCAGAAATCGTTGCTACAACGTTTCCAACGTTTCAGCTACGTCGAAGCAACAAATTCTATGGAGCACAACATTGTTGCCAACTTATTTAAATTGCAATTCCATTACTGCCAAATACAGCCGAAATTATACCATACTGATAAATATAGGGGGAAAGAAAATAAAACTAGTGATAAGAATCAACTTAAACGAATTATTCTATAGAATTTTTTGATTTAATAATCATCGGATATTCTTATTGAAGTATTTCAATAAGAATATCCCTCTTTTGTTAGAACGGCACGGTACGGTACGGAAAGCAGTTAATTCACACTATTTTTAAATATAATTTGTTTTTTTTTTGCAACCGACATCGACAGACCTCCATGTAGGCTGACGTTAACACACTTACTCACACTTGCATATTTAAGTGATGTTTGTGTATGTGTGTACCACCTTCTTTTTCTTGTTGTTTTGGTTGGTTTGTTTGACAAACAGAAGACAAAAATCTGGTTTATCTGCATAAAGGGCAAATATCGGCGTTATTGTATATAATAAACTGACTCTTCAGTTCCTTCGCGTCCACGTCATTCTGCAAAGAATGAAATCGAATTGATTAGCTTTAATTTCAAAAATAACATTAAAGCCACCTATTGTTCACAATTATTTCTTTCGTTCATTTCATTTTATTAAATATAAAACACATCCGTAATTATACAACTGAAACGTCTGACTCTTAAATTTATTTTTTAAACAAATAACACAATTTTATTACTTTTCAATTCAAAGCATTTGCAAGCGTAAGGCAATTACTATACGTATTGTAATTATTATTTATATTTCGAAACTTCGGTAAAGGGTAAAAATTAAAACCTTTTATTCTTTTCTCTTTCGAAATTTCTATAATTTTTTTTATGTGGTTCAACAAAATCTAAGTAAATCAACAAAACTATCAAATTTCTTTCTTACACTTCCTAGGCTTGATTTATTTTATCTATTTATTATTATACCATTTTTATTATTTTTATTATTCTTATATTGCATAACGGTGCGTGCAAGAGAGCGTTTAGCACAGAGCTGCAAATATAATAAAAAAGAATCTTATACTTATGAAATGTTTCGAATTATAAGAAAAACCATTGTAGTTGCGGTCACATGAAAAACACCGGGTTTACTATATTATTATATTATATTATTATATTACATTATATTATTATTGTTATATTTTATTGTTATATATATATATCTTTGTACACTAATTTTTTATTTATATATTTTATACACTTATTAGGTGAAAATACCAGACTCAGTTTTTAGTGAATTATTGCATCAGTACCCCGAGTTGCGGGGTGTTGACAGACGTACGACTTGCATGTTAGAATGCAAGAGATTTGTTAACAGACTGACGGCGAAAACTGGCCAGTTAGCGACGGAGCAAGCAGTTATGAGAAAGGTAAGAACCATTAGACGTAGTTTGAGGAGGATGGGTAGGAAGAACAGTACGGTTCGTTCAACATTAGAAGATTATATATGGTACGTGAGGGATTTGGGGTCGGCGAGGGCGATGGCAAGATTGACGAATCAATTACAGAAGACAAATAGACGGATTGTGACGAGGACGTCTTAGGTTTCGACAACACGGACAAAGTAAATGAATATTTTGCGCTAGTTATAGAAGGATTAAAAAATCATGTGCACGAGCAAGGAAAGAAAGAGACCTAGACGAAGCAGAGGAAGAAATAAACGTAGACGAAGAAATACCAGTAGAAAATATCGAGAAAAATATGACCATAATGGACACCAAGGGGGAAACAGGACGGGACGATGACATCACATATACAACGCCATATAGTCCCGTATGTATGTTGGGTCATAATTTAGACAATATGTATAATATTGTTACGAATTTGCCTTGCTCCTCAATACTGTTCGTATCACTAGACCGTGGAAAATGAAAAGAAAATGCGCTTCAGAGTTTTATGTGTTCCTAAATGTAGGATTATTTGCAATTTATTCTTTAAGGCTACTTTTTGCTGCTCAACACGACTATTATTATTCTTTACACGAACGTTCTCGTACGACTCGATGTTCTCTTCCGACTTCATGTACGTTTCCGACTAAACTGCCTTCCGCAAAATAGTCCACTTATATACATTTTTACCAGCATGTTACGATCACCTAATTTCATGGCTTCATTTTTAATCCGTTAACCTGCTTTCTGCTAATCGTTTTCCTTGGCCTGCAGCTGTATGGCGCGCCGCGCATTTGCACCTGGGTTTTTCCTTGACTGTTTTCCTGTTAATCTCTTTCGTCGTAGAGAATTTATTACTTACGAAAATCGACTAGTAAGCATTAACTGGATTTGGGATTTTCGTAACAATATAATAATAATGGACCCAGCACTTCAAGAGGGCTGCGCTGATACGACAAATCGAGCAGGTCAAAGCCGAAAATGCTGCATTGAAGGCTAGTCAAGGCCAGGAAGTAGAATCATCAGCTGACAGCGGAGTGCCAGGAACTGTTTACAAATAAAAAGACCGCTCGGGTGCGGATTAACGCCAAAAGAAAGAAAAATGGTGGAGTACATTTCAGTCCTTGTCTTCGCCGTCCGCAGCCTGTTGACGGCTTTTAATATAATGCTGAGCGCCGAACCCACCACTAGTCATAAAGTTGCTGCGAATGAATTAGAAGCTAATATCGAGCTTGCAGAAGAAATTGACTTAACCGTTGGAGCTGTCGTCTGCGACAGATTGGCAGGCAACAAGGAAAGAACTAAAATATTTTTCAATGGCGTATACGAACGAAAACGAGCAGACGGCAATATTCAGGAAATTGACATACGACTACATATACCTATTGCACGCACTTAAAAATAAAACAAAAGATAACGAACTGTTGGGCTTCAACATCCAATCGAAAGTTTCGCATAGAAACGTGCCCAGCTCTGGGTTCTGGGTTCTGGGCGCGAAAGAATGTAATACAAACCGTTTCATCACCACGGAATGTCGCGAATTAATCCAATTTTGTAACGACATCACCTCAGTGGCACTCCAAGCGGCAATAAATTCAAGGATGCTCGCCAACAATGCCGACGATGCCGAGCACATCCTAAAATTTTATCAAATGCTAGTAAATATCGCAAACGTGGTTCATCGGAGCTTAATTTCGGTGGACAATTGGGAAAAGCTCCAAGACAAGCTGCACTCCGCCAGGGAATATCTGGAGACAACGTTTGAAGGGAACAGTCTATTGAGTAACACGCTAACAACAATCACAAATTTCACCTGAATCACAAACGAGCTGATGGACGCTTACCCTGCCATAGTTATAGCCTCATACAGGGTAGGCCAGGATCTGGTAGATTGCTGTTTTATTAAAATGGCGGTGAACAAAAGGAAAAGAAACAGGCCGTCAGAAGACTGTGCCGAGACGCGCAGGCGTCGACCAAGAGGGGGACGTCGATGGAGAAGAAATAGAAATACAAACTGGGGCATGTGGATCCGATACTCGGCGCGCTACGCGCGCAGAAGTGTCCTTATGGCATTACAATTAGAGTGAAAACAAAAAAGTGTTGTGTAATTTTCTCTTCATTCAATAAATCATATTAAAGTAAATCATATTTTCAGTTTTCATTTTTTACTTCTGCAGAAATTGAACAAATTGGAAGGAGCTCAAAGGCGAACTGCAAGCTGTAAGCGGTTGTTTGGAGACAACATTTGAGAAGGACCATCTAGCGGCTGACACGCGGATGACCATTAAAAATTTCATCCGCATAATAAACGGCCTGGTGGAGGCTTACCCTGCCACAACTATCGCCTCATTCAGGGTAAGCCAGAACTTGTTTACCTTTTTCTTCGTTAAGATGGCTGTCTCCAGAAGAAAAGGAACCAAGTTACCGTAAGCAATAATAAGATACAATCGATTAAGGAACCTACAGGTGTCCAAGTATACAAGCGGCTTCAGTGCCGAAATTGAAGCCCTGGTCGAAGAAGAGTTTACACCATTCGGCCTCGATGGGGAGGTATTCCAGAATCTCCGCACAGGTCAGGTCGGACACGGATGCGGTCCCAACACTTTATCTAGGCACATCGGAAAAAATAGCCCATCAAAAAAGAAATCGAGCAAATGGGTGTATGTAAAACGGACTGAATGATGGATGGATGGGATGGACAAAAATACCCCATCAACATTAAAAAGGTTAAAGACCAGTTTGGAGTATATTAAGCGTGTTAATCTAGGTAATCAAAATAAATTTTGGAAAAATGGATTTGAGTTTCAGCAAAATTGAAATAAACTTTCACAAAATCTAATTGGAAATGGAAATATAATTCACACTAATGAAAATATAATTGTAAGTGATAAAGATGAATTTCTGTAAAATGAAATTGCAATTCTAAGAAGCGAAAATGAACGAGTTAATAAAGACCCTGAATAACTTCAAAAAGAAAATGAAGTTTTGAAACAAAAATTATTACACTATTATATTATCACACGTATGAAGATCGCCCAGCCAGCAAACATGATAAATTTTATGAGCGAGGATTTACGCTTCCAGAGCCTTTACCAAAACCATCGGTTCTAGTAAATATCCGTACCGTAAAAAAGTTACGCGGTAGAATAGATTTAATCGAAAAAATCAACTTAGGAAAATGGTAGCAAAACTAACGGAGGAAGAGAAAATGATAATATAATAATAAGTGTTGATGATGTGCTCCTTAGCGTAACAATAGATTACATCAAAGAGGAGGATTGCATGGAAGACTGCGCCTACAAAGAACACGAAATAATACCAGCATTAGCCAAGCGGTCAACGGTATATATCGGCAAAAGCCCGAAAACCAATTTCAATGTGCTTCTGTGTAAATTTCCAACTGACGCAATAGTACATATGATGTAATTTTTCAAGTGGAAATATTGCAGAGTCAATTGGACTAAAAGTCGTAGGTCATGACTGTGATAAACATTACCTCAATATGCGAGAAAAATTTTCAGTATCCCGTAAATATTGTGACATCCCTTATCTTACATGACTACATGCATTTATTGGGACGTTTACGAAACAAATTTATCTCAAAATGATCCAGACAGTCCCCTAATGAAAACCCGATGCATGATTTGTGTACTGAGGTTGACGGGAGCAATTAATATCTGAAATTTGTCCAATTTGTCGCAAATTCAAAAGCCACGAACGAATGTAGTATAACACATTCAAAAATGTACAAAATACACAGACATCTGATATATTAAAAGCTCTAGAAAAATAAAAGACAGGTCAAAGGCATTCAAAAAATTGATCGGAGAGTTGCTGCAGGCGAATAAGGAACAAATATACTGTCATGGAGATTCTAGCCAGGATGCCCTGCAGACAATATTCGGAAATATAAGAAAGAAGAAGGAATCTACGCCAAAACACTAAAAACCGTTTTACGTTTGTTATAATATTCCGTTTATGTTGATGTCCAAGATTTTTTTTGTACATTTTGCAACTTCAGAAATTACTGCCCCGTTTATATATAAAGTTAACTCAACGATCTGATGCACACTGGTCCAACAGTTCAAAGCGACCTATTTTCAATACTGGTTCAATTCCAATTATCAAAATTAGTCTTCACCACAGACATAGAGAAAATGTACCAACAAATAATGGCACATCCAGATGATATAATATATCAGATCATTCTTTGGAGGACGGATCCATCCTTACCCGTCAAATATTATTAACTGAATGCAGTTACATACGATACATGAGCCGCCCCATATTTGGCTACGAGATGCCTTCAGAGGATCGGAAACAAAAATGAAATCAGTCACCCCCTAGGCGCCCAGATACTAAAGGACAATTTTTATGCAGATGAGGGACTTGCAGGACCAAATAATGTAATAACCACAATAGAATCACAACAGAAACTTATCCATATGGATTCAATTGCCGCAAATGCAGCGATAATCATTTCCAGCTATTGCAAAACATCCCACAAGATCATCGGGAAGTCAATCTTGACTTCAGCAGTGATGATAAGAAATCAATTAAAACCCTTGGGCTCATCTGGCTACCGAAGATTGACCACCTTTGTATCAAGGCAAAGGTGGAGCCAATGAACTACACCACAAAACGCTCTGTAAGCTCTGACTTGGTAAGATTATTTGATCCACTCGGACTTTTGGCTCCTCTTGTAGGCAAAAATATTCATTCAACACTTATGACAATTAAAACTGACATGGGATGAACAATTGCCAGAAGAATTGAACACAACATGGACCAACTTCCGTGAAAGTTTGATCACATTAGACAACTTGCACATCTCGCGACATATCTTCAAGGGTAACCTCCCATCAACAATCCGCGTTCTAGTCAATGATACTATGCGGCCATGAAAATCTTCCATATGTTTAAGAAAGTTTCCCTTTTGCATTGTGCATATTATCAAAAATGTATGTGCGAAAAAAAACATTAAGAATCGAAGGGTTCACATCGTTATGAAAAACATTGATTTCTTTCAAACAGAAAATGATTGCGTAGAACGTAAGAAAAAATTATTAGATTTCTTCATATTTTTGCCAAGACGAAAAAACATGCAAAAAATTAAAATTGAAAACGTGAGATTTCTCAAGATTGATAGTAAAAACTGACTAAAGATCGAAAAGATTATTTTAAAAAATGAATGACACCTAATGTTATATGTCACTTTTCATAACATTTCAGGAAAACCACGAAAACATATATAACAATAAATTATAAGTAAAAAATTGTGCTAAAATACGACCCTGCATTTGACAACTTCGCGCTCATTGCAAATTTTTTAACAAAGATATAAAATCATTAAACATAAATTAATTAAATTAAAAGTTAGTAATGAGTACGTTGACATTCCATTGCTCCATCCGCCTCATACGTCATCGACACCCATGATCGATTTAGCGGATTCAGTGACTTTGCCTTCGAAGGTTTTGAATTACATATAAATAATTTAGGAAATAGGAACAATCAACCAAATGAACAAAATGGAAATTCCGAAAATTCCAGTCTAGGTGATGGAAATAAAGATGAACAAATCTGGGAAATCTGGACTTATGATGAGCGCGGACTTATGACCAGCAAAGAAGTAGAAAGTATGGAGAAGGAATGAATTTACCAATATGTGTAATAAGTTGCTAAGCTGTTGTTGCGCATGCTCTTGCTGCTTGCATGTTGTTGGCGTGCATGCTGCTGTTGTCATTCTTGCTGTCGTTTTCTGTGCATGCTGCCGTTGTTGCTGTCCATGCTGTTGTTTGTTGTGAATGTTGTTGTTGTCGTTGTGCTCACTGTTGTTGCTGTGCATGTTGTTGTTGTGCTCACTGTTGTTATTGTGCTTGTTGTTGGTGAGCACACCGATGATGTGTACGCTGTTGTTGTTGCTGGTACTGTTGCTCTTATGCCATTGCTAGTAGTTATTCCAATTGGCTTGTGCCCTTTCAACCACTATTCGAACTAAAAACAGCAAAGTTTTATACACATATCACATTGTATGTAAGATTTGCCGTTTTTAGGATAAAACAAAATCCCATTTTTCGAATATGGTCCCTAATGGTTTATTGAGCTGAATCAAGCCTTTCCGCAATATCTGATATTATCAAAAAATGATTTTGCTCTAACATGATCTTGATAGTTTCGTTACCGATCAAAGATGATCAACCAGAATGTGGTTTTTTGGAAAGCTAGAGATCGTTGAAGCTTTTCGAACCATATTCTTTTCATTCTACATGCTGCTGTAGTATTTCTTCCTCGTTGGAATTCGTACAAAAGTTTTCAGTGGCGTGAGTGACCTTTATCAGTAGTAATGGATACACTTAACGTTTGACACGTAGGAGTAACGTGAATCAACTTTTTTTAGTTAATTCTTTACACCAGTACGTATATATTAAGCGATAATAAAAATAGAAGAAATAGAAAATAGATAGCCGAACATGCGGCAAAGAAGCATGTGCTTACGTGTCCAGAATAGTTATCGTAGAACCCGACAAAATTTCTCAGGAAACGTTATATACATTTATATTTTTAAAAACTTACTGGTCGTTCTTTAGAAGTGGTTTAAGTTTCCAGAAATGTAATAGTAATGTGCGATTTCTAAAAGAAAATAAAAGAAGTTTTTAAAACTGTAATAAGTGAAATAAAATAAATTAACTTACCCCTTTTATTTTTGCTTTATAAATATGGTAAATAAATGAATTAGTCCTGTGAACTTATAGACTTATATACTAGTAACGTGATTAAAATTTTTAAATTCAATCTTAAGAATTTTCGGTTAGATTGAATTATTTGATGATTTTTTTCTCTTAAACTTTGTACTTATAGGTTATATCTCTTATTGGTAATAGAATTCAATTTTTTTAGTTGAGTTATATGCATAAATTTGTTGTGTTCTCGCCAACATAAAAACTTGAAATGAACACCGTTCAATTTGTTTTTTAATATTTAATTCTTTTTGGCTTGGTTTGACTTTTGGCTCGTCTTTTGCTGTGGTGGCTTGGGCGTTTGTTTAAAGCATTCAAAATGTTCGCGGAATACTTGCAATTAAAGTGACCACATGTGCAGATTTTCTATATATTTATATATATTTAGTGTGTTTGCAAAATATTATATTAAATACGGTATTAAAATGATTCGTTTATGGAAATGGGAGAAAAAAATTATTTTTAAATTATATATATATCGACCCAAATTTGAAAAACAATAATTTTGTCACCTTAATTCATTGCCTTGAAAAAAGAAAAGTCTGACTATTGCTGTGTCACTTTTCGTCTGCATAAGCAACCAAAGCAAAATCGAGAGTTTGCATGGGCGATAATTTGTTTCATGAAGAAAAAAAATTTTTAAATTTAAAAAATATTTAGTTTGAAATTTTTTTATTGCTTTATCTACTTATTTTTGGAAATAAAATCTACTTCAATTTTAAATTTCGTTTTGAAAAACAACATGTTCGAAGCCTTTCAAACATGTTGGTTATATTTGAAGCAACTGAAACTGAAAATGTTACTATACGTTTCCAATGTTTTATCTACGTCGAAGCAACAAATTCTATGAAAGATAACATTGTTTCCAACATCTTTTTAATTTTAATTTCCTTACTGGTAAATAATATTGAACGTACAGCTTACTAATAAATATAGGAAGAAAGAAGATAAAACTAGTGATAAGAATCGGCCTGAACAGAAAAACATTCGAAATATTATTTTGAATGAGCTCTCTATTGTGAGAAAACCTAACATTTGATGAACGAATAAAAACCTACTAAATCCTTGATGGTTTTTTAATTCCAAATGATACGGAAAGCAGTTCAAGCAGTGCATTGGTACTATTTTTAAATATAATTTTATATATATATATTATAATTATTATATATATAAATAATTTTTTATTCGCGCTGAGATACGCAGGCGTGGCCTCCAGGGGCCAGTTGAATCCTAGTAATTTGCAACATACATCTGAACGCAACCGGGTTGAACGTAGAGTAGAAGATAACTGCTTCAAACTTAGAGAAAAATCATTAAATTTAAAATGTTTCACTTGCTTTTATAAAACGCCTGCATTACCATAATATAAATAAAACGCACACAATTATATGGAAAAGGAAACTTGCTTTTTTTTATTTTTTACTATTAAGAATAATGCCATCATATTTCTGCTGGAACCATTTCATTGCGTCCTCTTTCGTAAGGCGATGAGGGTAACCAACTTTGCCCGCCTTACGTTTCCTATGAGCAACATTGTAACCTAAAAAAAAAGTTGGAAGATCGTCAAGCGCCAAAGCAATATTAATGAATAAATAACAAAAGGTTGTAGTCGTGCTTTGACAATCAACTCCAATAAAATATATTTCTATACGAAATTATGGAAAAATTTTGTTTAAACAGAACCGTGTGTTTGCATTTTATTTAGTCACGAAAACACATTAAGCACCATTGAAAGATTTTTTCTTTGCACAACGACTGAGTGCCTTTAAAGAATTGAAAAACTTTTTAAACACACCTAATTATGTGCAGATATGTACGCGTTGAACTACACAACATATATTTACCTGGACGACCAAGAACCACATAGAAATCCAAACCGTAAATACCGATTGATGGATCGTATTTGATGCCCAAATCGATATGTTCTTGTATACCGAAACCAAAATTGCCGGTGGTCGAAAAATTATCACGTCTCAACTCGTATTCGCGAACTTTAAGACCTCGTTCCAAAATCTCCTCAGCTTTAGCGCCGCGTACCGTACAGTGCACTGCGATTTTTTCATTACGGCGAATACCGAACGATCGCACAGTATAACGTGCTTTTGAAAAAACTGGCTGCTGACCAGTCAATTGTTCCAATACCTAAACAATATGTAAGGGGAAATGTATAAAATTAATTTGATTGGAATTGTTTATCGAAAACCTTACCTTAGCGGCACGAGTAAGTCTATCACCGGATTCACCCACGCATATATTCAGACATAATTTCCTAATGTGCAATTCTCTCATAGGATTCTTAGCAGGATCTCGCTTAATTTTTTTCACCGGTTCTGCTTTAGCGGCGGCCTAAAATAACGCAATCGAAAAGAGAACAATCTATTAATTGTGATGCAGATAACGAATGCATTCAAATGAATTTAATAACACTGCATTTGATGAATTTAGGATTTTTGCGATAATCTCACAATGTTATTTTGAAATGTTGTTTAAAAAATTTATTGGATGCATTTAGATTTCAGTTTGCTTAAAATAAAAAACAGCACGCACCGTCATTTTGATATTCGGAAAAGAAAGAGACTTTACTAGCTGTCAACTATTGTTCAGTGCACTTCTTTAAAAGTGACAATTGCCATCATAAAGACCTGGCAATTCTATACATAAAAATACACAGTTGGCTTTTTAATAAGCTAGGTAAACAGGGTTGAACTGTGAAGAATTTTTCCTTTTTGAATTTTAAAGAATTTTGCGATAGGTTATTATTTGTAA
The DNA here is from genome assembly GCA_000688715.1 of Glossina pallidipes. Lineage (NCBI taxonomy): Eukaryota > Metazoa > Arthropoda > Insecta > Diptera > Glossinidae > Glossina > Glossina pallidipes. The sequence continues at coordinate 1,057,374 of KK499790.1, read as the reverse complement.
TTGACACAAGTTCCAAGCCCATCTAGGGGTCTATTTCAGTGAATTGTAATGGAAAATTTAAATACTATCTTGAAATACATAAGTTGCATATGATTGTGTTACACTTTTAAACAGTTTAACTTTTATATTCCCATATCTTATTGACTTTCTTATAAGTCAGTTATTATTATTATATCCTTGGAAATATATTCTTACGTATAGTTTTTAACGTACTTTTCTCGTCGTATATGTTTGTGGTCGTTTTTAACATACTTTTGTTGTTGTTTTTAACGTAGTTTAATAACCCTGTTTTACACGTTAACATAGCAACAGAAATAACAGAAAAAAATTACAATTATATTATTTATATGCAAAACAAAAGAACCAACAGAAATATTTTCATATAAATTTTTATTTGATAAAAATAATGGATACTGAATGCCCGATAGAACATGTAGAAGAAGCCCAAAAAGATGTATCTATAGACAGTTTGTATACTGATTTTTTCCCGTACAATATCAGCAAAGATCCGAAAAGTTATGATCATGCATTTGATAAACGGAGTCACCTACTACGCGAACAACTTGAAGCAAAATTACAAGAACCGGTTGTCGAAGGGTATGTATCTTTGCATATATATAAAATGAAAATATTTAAAAATTTTTTATTTATACAATCTGTGCTTCTGATTCAGGAATTAAGAATAAGAGCATCTATCAAAAGCGTCTACGGTTCTCCTTATTATCGTGAAAAGTGACAATTTTCACCATAACTGTATGTCCAATCCTTTCTTTTTTGAAATTTGAGGATTTCATGATTCGGAATTGCCTAAAAAGTAGATTTTCTAGCCTATTTTTCCAAAATTTTCCAAAAGTGTTTAGATATTTCGCATGGAATGTATAAGTTGGCAATTACAAAAGGACAGTGCAACTATCAATGCTTTCATCTTTGAAACCTTTAAAAACAATAGGTGTTAGTTTCATTATTTTAATCGAATTTTGTTAATTTATTGCTTAAAAGGAAAATGAAACGAAAGTTCGAATTTTAAGCAATTCAATCATGTGCAAGCGGTTTTCAAGAAGATACTCAATTTTGCATCCAGAATGGGAATGGGGAAAAGCTATTTTTTCCGTGTAGGGAAGAGAATCCTCTCCTTTGAACCAAAACTGGATTTAATTATAATTTATTTCTCATGCAAACTTTTAATTTGCAATTGTATGTTTTAAATTAAAAAAAAAAAATTATTTAGAAATGATTCCTGCGAATATGCTGAACATCTCAGGGCGACAGTGTTAGCAAGTTCTTTCACCATATTCATTTTATACGATGGCTCTTTTGATTTCTTTAAAGCAAAAAATGATGCTCATCTTGGCGGAACTCATTTCCTTTATTATCAAAGCCGAATGCATCTTTTTACCTTATGATAACTTTTACTATTCCTTATCTTCACGTTTATCTCTAGAAAAGTCTTATTCCAGCCAAAGTTTGCAACATTGTTGTTACATCACTATATATACCTTTCATTATATTTTATTATCTGGAGTCAGAATGGGCTTAGTCCAGTCCAGAAAAAAAAAACAAGTAGAAAATTTGAAATGGTAGCCTTGTACGGAAGGCAAGAAGTGTGCGCATAGGCTTTGTTTTTATACTGAAGCATGACGTGTAACGCATGATCTGTCAATCTTTCATCCGTCTGTCCAACTCATCGAAAGATCGAAAAGGAAGTTTAATACATTTGGAGCGGCTGTTCAGTGGCGCTTTGTGGGGATCGAAGGCCGTTTAGACTGACTTACGTTCCTTAGCTGAGCTAGCTAATTCGGGATGTTTGGGGGGAGGTGGGGGGTTTAAATTTTATCTCACGGACACTCGTCAGACGATTACACAGTAAAGAATATCATGTACTTAATCTTTACAAGAATAGACGGACGGACGGAACCATCATACCGAACAGGCATATTTTCAGTCCGAGGCCATTCTCTACACTGCCCTATGGTCTCCTTCGGCCCATGATGTTTATAGGATATCCTGAAGTTGGTAAGGGTTATGGGTTTTCAAGGAATATAGTCTTCAATATAGTATAGTGAACTTAGCGTACCCATTTCCTGCTAAAAGTAAAAGTTGATCTTTTATTATTTATAATTATTATTAATTTTTCAAATTGCCTTTGATAGGACTGCAAAGAGTGGCAAATCCGGTATTGAACTGCAGTTGGAAAAAAGTGACGCCCGTTTAGAAGATCTTTTAAGTTTTGGCAATGAACTCGTTAACAATATTAAAATTTATAATGAGAAACAAGAAGTAATACAAAATCAAAGCAAAACAGCTAGATTAGGAGGTAATTAACTTAATGACGTATAAGTTACGAAATCGTAAATGATTATTTTTCTCGTATTTAAATCAAATTTCGAAGATTTGCAAGAAGCGTTGAATCAAGAGGCTGAGGAATCTTTGAAAAATTTCAATAAAATCTCTGATAAATGGGGTATGATTATGCAGCATAAAGAGCCTATGGTAGTTAACGAACAATTGGAAAGACAGAAGGAAGCGATATTTCAGTTATTTAGTAGTAAGGATGAGATGATTGAACGATGCCAAAAAGAATTGAAACGTGTCAATGAGAAATACCTGGCCGATCAAGCTAAACAATCAGCCGATATTTACTTCCTGATCGAGAGGATTGACAATCAAATCGAACTTATGAAGAGAGCTTATAAAGAAAACATTTTCGAACTTCAGAATACGATCGATAATGAAAGGGAGAAATTTCAAAATGAAAGTAATCAAAAATGGAGTGATTTATATTTTGCCTTAACGGTAAAAGAGCAGGAAAAACAGGAAACAGTCAAGGAGAAGCAGCAATTTTATGCAAATAAATTGGAAAACATTATCGCGAAGCAAGAGGAAATTACTCGTACCACTAAAGTGCGTTTAGAAAAGGATGCCGAAATAATGGAATTGGAAATACGGAAAACGCGCGCCAATGTCTTATTAAATTCGGAGAAAATTGATTACAATTATCAAGTATTGCAAAAGCGCAATGAAGAAAATGTCATCATTAATAATCAGCAAAAGCGTCGAGTCGCAAAATTGAATGAGAATATTGTTGCAATGAAACGCCGACTAATCCAATTGAAGCGCAACAATAAACAAATAATGAATCATTTGAGTGACGACATTCATAAATTGCATGGCAACATCAATGATATGCATTCCAAAGCGGAGAATTTTCGCCGAGCTAACGTCAAAAAGGTAAAAAATATGCTTTAGACCTGATGATGATCTTAATACACTTTCGTAATTGATTCGTTTTTATTAATTTTTTCATCTCTTCCTTTTACTTGGAAAAGTTTCATAAAATTTGGGATATTAACTTCAAAGAAGTGAAAGAATATTTTGCCAGCATTATGGAAATCGATCGAATTTTATACGAACAACAATTAGTCAGGGAGTGGCAAAGGCCAGATATTGATTTGGATAAATTAGAACTCATCAAAGTTGTGAAGCATTGTTAGTAAATACATTCTATTCCTATGTTTTTTTTTTTTATATCTGTAGTTCGGGTTCGTAATGCGTAGACCAAATAATATATATATATATATATACTTTTGATCAATGCGCATAACAATCCGGCAATCCACTTAGCTACACATTTTAAAAGACTATATAGACGAATATGATTACCCTTCAATGGTCGCTTTCTAATGGCCCTAGAGATTACGCAAAACAGTGAAAGTAGACTTGAGACTGAAACTGGAAGTGATGTATATTTTTTAGTATACTAGTCGCCTTACCCCCTTTGTGGTACAAACATGCAACCATATACGAACCCAGGATAAACCTACCATTTATCATATCGATCTATTCAAAAAGTGGTTTCGAATCAAGCTAGGCATGTCTGTCCCTCCTTCTTGTATTCAACCTATAGATTGCAATTGTGGCAATATACACATCGGTACACCGACAAGTTGTCGCTCAAAGACGAAAGCCATTGACCATTTCCCATATAACTAAAATGCCGCATTTTGAAACATCGTTGTATAAGGTGCCGTAGGATATTCAATGATGAGCCTTGTCCTATTTGTTTACTATATATAATTTTAAATACGTTTTCGATATATTACAGCCCATTCCGAATTGATTTATGTGTTACAGGAAAATCTTATATTTGGCAGTATATTTAATTGTATTTAAAATCTATTTTCTAAATGTGTTTATGATTGAAGAGTTTTTAAAATCGCTCACCCGTCTCATTTTTAAGCCATTTTTTATAAAACCTACATCACTTGCGGTAGAAGGATGAATTAGGTTTGGGTAGATGTATGCAACACCTACCTTTCGCTGTACCAAACGATTCATAATGCTTTTCTGACTCGATCTATGCTTGTCTGTCCATCTGTCTACCTTATTTTTTTCTTGTATTCAAGAGCAATTTTCGAGATATTTTGATGAAATTTGGTAGACTGTTATGGTTTGGGCATGTGACAATGATTTGCTTCGGAGCATTTTCCAAATGCCGCCTTATTTCAAAAAGTCGTTATATGAATAACAGCGGGATGTTTTAAGGTATTTAATGGTGAGCGCCGGCCTAAAATAGGCAATGATTTTTCTTGTTATATTGTAATTTTAGGTGACCTCAAGAACAGGTTGGAAGCTGCAAGAATTAACTTTCAATTTTCAGTGTATTGTTTTAACCAACCGATAAAATTCCCCGTTACTTCCATTCGTTGTTTTCCATTGATCAAACGTATGTGAATGTATAACTAACGTTTTACGAACAGAATCGGAAATAAAATTTTTTCAAATTCTTTCAATGTTCGTTAAATAGTTAATGATTAAAAGACTTAATCGCGAATCTGGCTTTTTCTTATCATTAGGCGCCAGACCCGCCAAATCTGACAAAGATATCAGGAAGAAAAAAATGAATTACTACCATTTGCACGATATACTAAAGAAAATATCCGACCGTGCCGGCTTCTTAGTGGAGTCTAAACTGTTTGAAATTTTAAAACCTTACACGGACGAAGACAAATGTCTTGTTCGTATCGAAAATATATTTGCAGTGAGTATACAATAAAAATGTGAACTTACATTTCTAAGATTAGTTTATAATTAATAATAATAATAATAAAAATATTATTTTTTTGAATGTAAAGGCTTTACGCATAACTGACATAAGTGTAGTTGAGAGTTTGGTCAAATACTTTGAACCCTTCTCCTATTGTCCCAACTGTTCGAAAGGCATATCGATGGAGTCTTTGAAAGCAATGTATGCCTTTAAAAGTATGAATCATCAAGATGAGGAAAAAGAAAATTTTGAAACTAACCATGAACAGGTTATGTGATCATTATAAGTGATCAAAATTTAAACAAATTAAGAATAAATTGTATTTATAATATTTATAGAATTTAGAAGCAGCAAAAAAATGTTCTAATCATTACTTAGTTACGGAACCAGCTTTGGTTTTAACCGCTTTGAACGAATTCACCACCGATCAGGTCAACAAACGTGGTAAACCACGTGAAAACCCGTAAGATATTTTCTCCAAAAATTAATTTGCATTTTTTTGAAAATTTTACAATATATTTACTGCCCCTTATATACCAGTGCTTGCGAGGATGTCGATTCTGAATTAAATCTTTTACGATGGAGTAAAGAGGAAATTGAGAATTATTGGCATCAGTTTGATTATTATTTAGCTAAAGATAAACAAAATGTTTGGAAGACAATAGAACATGGCTTAAATCATTATTTGGAAGTTTTGAAAAAGCGCGAACAAATAGATCGTGAATGCATGTTTTTGGAAAAGCAAAATTTGGAATTAAAGCATTTACTACAGAAGTTGTAAACTATTTTTTATATATGCATCTATAATTATTATTATTTTTTTTATGTAATGAGTTGGTTTTGATGAAAATAAATAATTTTGGCTCTATTCTTAAAAAAAAAAAAAGGGATTTTTAAATAATAAACTGCTATAACACCTATTTCTAAGGCAAGTTAAAAAATCGGTCGTTTAGTACATTTAGGGATTTCATAATACACGAAGCACTTTTTTTAAATCATAATTAAACTTAATTAATAACCCATTGAATTTTATTAATTAATTGATTAGTGACTGGTAAACTATTCTTATCGGCCGCATTATTGCGCCTTTTTATTCCAATCACACTTCTTATGTTCTTTCTATTTTCGAAAATCGAGATATTCGCGTCCTTTTTCAATCATGCAAATGATCAGTACGAATGGGTGCAACGTATGCAAAGTTGTAGGTCGCCCGAAACCAGTATATCAGCAATATAGAAAACCATTGGCAATGGAATATTGAAATCTAAATCAAACGCCTGGCTTCTAGGTAGAAATGTAAACTAGGGACCAATATTACGAAGTATTTCTATAAAACCCTTTTTAAATGCAGTTCCTTATATGTAGCGTCCATAATTCTTGGTTACTATATTGATTTTGTTGCGCTAGCTTTATTTTTATTTTTTTAAAATAAAAAATATATCAAAATCTGTAAATTAAGATCTTCTTATGCTGTATCCATAGGCACGAAACGTATCTCTTCGTTTATATCAAATTTTTCAATTTTAGTTTCCAAAACTGCAGTACTACCGATTTTGAATGAATAATCGAGTTGACGTTCGCCCTTCTTACTGACTTTTTCATAACCACGTAAATATTCGGCCGAATCTTTACGAATCACACATAAATCCACGCTCGAGCCTGATCCCAAATCATTAAGCACACCAGCGGCAATAGCGTCACGTACTAATTTCTTTCCTTCTTCTTCGGACATATCCGGTTTCCAGCGAGCTTCGAAAACGGCCATAGCGGCTAAAGTGCCCGATCCCATTGTCGTATAGGGCAGTTTATCAGTAGAACCATGTGGATGAATTGAATAAATATAAGAGCCCGTCCGATCAACACCACCCAAAACTAGAGCAGCGCTAATATGTCCTTGATAACGAAACAGCATTTGTTTTAACAAAGTATTGGCAACGACTACTTGCACCTGGCGGCCAGTGTTAAGACGATGCAGCTCAAGTTGCGAACAAATCAAATCTGTGATAGCAGCGGTGTCAGCGGCAGTGCCAGCACCACAGCAATACATATTCTTAGCCAAATAATGTATCTTTTTACAATTCTTGTCCGCTACAATAGGGCCTTCGGTGGCTCGTGTATCAGCACCCAAAATGACACCATCTTTAAATATTATACCAGCAATAGTTGTCCCGGTTTTAACGGCCTTTGGAGCCTGAAATCCATTTTTAATAAGTCCGGCATTTCTTCTACAATTATCAAAATTGAATCCCGCTTTAGGTAATTCTCTATATTGTTCCAACTGCATGGTTTATTTCAAATTAAAAAAGGAATATTTTATAATATCAGAAACGCCAAACTACAATGACCAACAAAATTGCCTTTTGAGAAATTGCTTTTTAATTCAGTATTGCCAAGTTCACAATTTAATGGGATTTTGTGGAAATACATCCCTTGATTACTAAGTCCGTGTGTTTTTGCGTGATACATACGGTTATCAGATATCTGCATAAAAAAGAATGCATAACATAAAATTTAAAATCTTTTCACTTGGATATGTACGAATGGGATTTGCTTAATAAAGCCCCTTTGTAAACCAGATTACAAGGATATCAATTTAGATTATTTAAAGAGTCTAAACTTGTCACAAATAGAGTCCAACGGGCAGCCATCTTAAAAAAATGGATGACATGTGGATGTGTAAATTAGAAAGTTATTTCTTGTTATTTTTTCACTACTGAACCCTTCTCCCCGAGTAAGCTTTACACATATGCAACATATGCAAAATTTGACGGAAAGTTAAAAACTTAGTGGACATTCATTTTGGGAATTAAGCAGAAAATAGCGGAAAAACTTTTGCATCGATCAGCACTATTCTTCCCGTGAAGTTTAAATGGTCTTAATACTAGTTTTCGAGTGGGAAATATATATTTTCCTTCTTGTGGAAGTAGTGCTTGAGTTCCTACAATTTTGTGGGCTTTAAAATTTAGGAAATTTCATAGATCGAAAAAACGATAACCTTTGAGTCACTTTTTGTTACTAGTGTGTAACTTACAGAAAGCAAATATTCGACAGAACTATTGCTTACTTTTCACGCGGCGCTTATAATACGCTTCATAACGTTGACATACAAAACGTTTCTCTCGTTATTTGCGAAGAAATATAAATGTAAATTATATTCAAATACGAGGATGTCCCTTTTTAATGATAACTTTCACAGACAACTTGATATTTATATCATTCATTCTTACAAACTGTTGTTGATGGTCATATATATTTTACAATTCAATGAATTATTCCTAAAACGCATAATATCAGAATAACAATAGACAACGCAGCTGCAATACCAAATTTGATATTTATTGTGAGATGACCCACTATTTCATAAAAAGTAAAATGATAGCTAAGTCTTTCACGGTCTCTTTCACTTTCCTCCACTGGGCTAGCATTGTAAATATCTTCGACACTTCTCTTCCAATCAAGTTTCGCTTTTGGGTGACCGGTTCTACCGTCAACATTTGTCATGAATGAAAAATTGTTCAGAAATTATTTAAAAACAAAATTCATAAAAGATATTTTGAAAAGAAGAAAAAATAGAAAAAGATCTATTTACTATTGATAATGAAGAGAATGTTCTACAAACAATCACACAATCAGTCTTTTAAATCGTACTTTTATATAACCTTAAAGAGCATCTTCTAGGTAATCGTGTGAAGTAAGAACCACATGTATGTATGTACAAGATCAAGTTGAACAGGAACAAGATCAAGCGTCTTACACCAAGAAAATAAATGTTTGATTTTCTCAAATTTATTATATCTAGTGAAATAGAATAAAAAAAAAAATAAAAACGCTTTTCATTTACAAGCAATGACGAAATGATGATATTTCACAAACAACATATTCCATATATAGCTTATCTTACTTATAATCTTATTTATTTACATTTTTCTATTAATTGTCCATTGGGCCTTATTAAATCTGATAGATAAACAGAATATAAAAATTAAAATCGAAATACTTTATTTACATTAGAAGAGAATCGGAATAATTTGAAGAGAAATTGCCTGCGAGTTGCACTATTGCTACTTGCTTGAAATGCAAAGACTTTTTAAAAAAAAAAAGTTAGTTATATTTAAAGCCTTTGAACGTCCTTTCGTTATGTTCCAAGCGAATAACGATTATTCGATAACCGAATACTTAGTGCAAGAGACGTACTGTTCATGTATGATTGTAAAACCCTCATATCGTAAAACGAGTTAATGTATTTCTGTACACTTTGTTTTAAAGATAACACACGCTGGTCGATTCAGTACAACAGTAATATTTTTCTCTCTTTGTCTCTTGGATGTGTTGAAGGTTTTTATTTTTTGCTATTCTGTTTAAGTGGCATTTATTGAAAGTAATAAAATAAAATACTACATAAGGTACTTATAGCAAATTTCCCTGCGAAGAAATTATAAGTATTACTTCGTATATATTCAACAGTCAATAATGTCGGATTCAGAAGAAAGTAGTGTTTCTGATAGTGGTTCAGAAGATGGGTCTCTGGGTTCTAACAAATCGCAGAAAAGTATGCGTTCACGATCCAGATCGCTACAACGTTCAAGATCGGGATCTAGATCTTCACATTCACCTTCTCGCTCAAGGTCGCGGTCACGTTCACGGTCTGCAGGCTCAGAATCGGGTTCAGAAGGTTCTCCGCGCGGTCATAAACGTGGACGTGATGAAGATGACGATAACGAGGATGATGGTGACGAAGTGGATTCCGAGGAGTACGAAGAAGATGAAGATGATAGACCCCGAAAAAAGAAGAAGAAAGATCGTTTTGGTGGTTTTATAATTGACGAAGCTGAAGTGGACGACGAGGTAAATATTTGAATATAATTGCATTAAATATTAGCATTCCACCTGTGTCTCCCATGCTTAGGTTGATGAGGATGACGAATGGGAAGAAGGAGCTAACGAATTAGGGATAGTGGGCAATGAAATCGATGAATTAGGCCCAACCGCACGTGACATTGAAATACGTCGACGTGGCACGAATCTTTGGGAGTAAGTAATCTCTTCGGTTTGCACTTTTGAATGTCGATTCCAATTATAATGTGTTTCATTTTAAATAAAAGCACGCAGAGAGAGGATGAGATTGAAGAATATTTACGTAAAAAGTATGCCGATGAATCCATAGCCAAAAGGCATTTCGGTGATGGCGGTGAAGAAATGTCCGATGAAATTACACAGCAGACACTTCTACCGGGAATTAAGTAAGAAAATGATTAAAAGAAAAGTATTCTCATTATGGTTACATTTAAAAACTTTTAGAGATCCAAATCTCTGGATGATCAAGTGTCGTATAGGTGAAGAAAAGGCCACTGCTCTGTTACTAATGCGTAAATTTCTGACTTATCTTAATACCGATGAGCCTCTGCAGATTAAGTCAGTGGTCGCACCTGAAGGCGTCAAAGGTTACATTTATGTTGAATCATATAAGCAAACACATGTTAAAACAGCCATAGAGAATGTTGGCAATTTGCGTATGGGCCAGTGGAAGCAGGAAATGGTACCCATTAAAGAAATGACTGATGTTTTGAAAGTGGTTAAAGAGCAAGTCGGTCTGAAGGTTAAGCAATGGGTACGCTTAAAACGTGGTCTTTATAAGGATGATATAGCTCAAGTTGACTATGTAGATTTGGCTCAAAATCAAGCTCATTTAAAATTATTACCACGTATTGATTACACTCGTATGAGAGGAGCGTTGCGATCATCGTCCAATGTAAGCCATTGATGTACAGAAAATAAAATATGTATTTTGATTCTCTTTTTTGTTCTACCATTCTACCAGGAAGCCGATAATAAGCAAAAGAAGAAACGTCGTCCCCCAGCCAAGCCATTTGACCCTGAAGCTGTTAGGGCTATCGGCGGTGAAGTTCATTCAGATGGCGACTTTTTATTGTTTGAAGGAAATCGTTATTCCCGCAAGGGTTTTTTATATAAAAACTTCACTATGTCGGCTATCTTGGCCGACGGTGTTAAACCCACCCTGGCAGAATTAGAACGATTTGAAGAGCAACCTGAAGGTTAGCTTCACAAGTCTTCTTGATAACTATTTTTCTAAACCAATCTATTTCTTTATGTGGTAGACGTGAACTTGGAAATCGTTACTGGAGTAAAGGATGATCCGACAGTGGCCCATTCATTTTCGATGGGTGACAACGTGGAAGTTTGCTTAGGTGACCTGGAAAATTTACAAGCAAAAATTATTGCTATTGACGGTGGCATGATCACTGTTATGCCGAAGCATCAGGATCTGAAGGTATTTTTCTCGCAAAAAAATTTGTGTAGCTGTTTTTTTTTTATTATTGGAATAATGTTATTATTATTAATTTTGCTTTTATTTTCTTTCAGGATCCTCTTGTCTTTAAAGCAAATGAGTTACGTAAATATTTTAAAACTGGCGATCACGCTCGTGTTTTAGCCGGACGCTATGAGGGTGAAACCGGTTTAATTATACGCGTCGAACCTACACGCGTTGTGTTAGTATCTGATCTAACCAATCACGAGCTGGAAGTTTTACCACGCGATTTGCAACTCTGCTCAGATGTAGCTACGGGCGTTGATTGCCTGGGCCAATTTCAATGGGGTGATTTGGTGCAATTAGAGTAAGTTACCGTGCTAGCAAAATTATTGGCGTTACGATCTAATTTTGGTTTTTCGTAAGTCCTCAAAATGTCGGCGTCATTGTGCGCTTGGAACGGGAAAATTTCCATGTTTTGGGAATGCATGGTAAAGTTATTGAATGTAAACCCACTGCCTTGCATAAGCGTCGTGAAAATCGTAACACCATTGCTTTGGATGCCGATCAAAATCAAATAAGAAGGCGCGATATCGTCAAAGTTATGGAGGGACCACATGCTGTCAGTTTTCATATAACTAATATATTCTTATATAATAGTTATATATTTTTTGTTTACAGGGTCGTTCTGGTGAGATTAAGCATTTATATCGTAGTTTGGCTTTTCTCCATTGTCGTATGTATACCGAGAATGGCGGCATATTTGTGTGCAAAACGCGTCATTTGCAATTAGCTGGCGGCAGTAAATCGCAATCGAATAATTTGGGTCCTTTGGGTGGTTTGGGTTTTATGTCACCGCGCATACAATCTCCGATGCATCCATCTGGTGGTCGTGGTGGACGAGGAGGTGGTAGAGGGGGACGGGGTAGCTTTCGCGTTACTCGTGATCGTGAGATTCTGGGAAAAACAATTAAAATTAGCGGTGGTCCATACAAAGGTAATGCTAAATATTTTTAACTAATTTGGGGAAAAAAATCTATTTTTTCGTTGTTAGGAGTGGTTGGCATTGTAAAGGACGCTACAGAAAGTACAGCACGTGTGGAATTGCACACTTCTTGTCAGACAATTTCAGTTGATCGCAATCATATTGCTATTGTTGGAGCAGCTGGAAAAGATGGCAGCTTATCGTCGTATGGTCGTACACCAGCACGCACTCCGGGCTATGGTTCCCATACGCCTATTTATGCTGCAGCTGGTTCTAAAACACCATTGCTCGGCAATCAAACACCTAATTGGGATTCGGAGGGTCGTACACCTTATAGTAGTTCAATGACACCATTGCATGATGGCAGCATGACCCCTCGGCATGGAGCTTGGGATCCTAATGTTACTAACACTCCAGCACGCAGCAACGATTTTGATTACTCACTTGAAGAGCCTAGTCCAAGTCCCGGATATAATCCTAGCACTCCCGGATATCAAATCAATACTCAGTTTCCGCCGCAGACTCCTGGAACTCTGTACGGCTCTGATCGTAGTTATAGCCCCTTTAATCCTAGCCCTAGTCCGGCCCCATCCCCGTACCCAGTCGGTTATATGAACACACCTTCGCCGTCCAGTTATTCGCCGAATACCCCGGGCGCTCCACATTCTCCTTATAATCCTCAGACACCTGGAGCCAGCTTAGAATCACCTATAAGTGATTGGTGTACTACGGACATTGAAGTTAAAATCCATACTCACGACGATACTGATTTAGTTGGACAAACTTGTATTATACGTACTGTATCTAATGGTGTTTGTTCGGTGTTTCTACGTCAAGAGGATCGTATCGTTTCCGTAGTAAGTGAACATTTGGCGCCAGTGCACCCAGGCATTGGCGATGAGTTTAAAGTTATACACGGGGATGATCGCGAATCTGTGGGCAAGGTTGTATCCCAAGCGGATAAGGTTACCAGCGTTTGTAAGTTGAATGACGAAATTAAGCTTCTACCGACCCTTTATTTATGCAAAATGAAATCAAATGAAATCAATTGAATAAATCAACCAAACCGTAGTTTATTCCTCTGCAATCATTTACAAAGTGTTAAAACAATTTTTATTTTTTAATAAAAAAATAAAGATTCCACAATTTAAAAACATTAAATACACAACAGTTTATAAGTATATGTGTTCACATATTGACCGAATATGATAAATGCAATTTTATTCAAAACGAGAAAATCTGCTTCAACTCAGACGTTAATTTGTTTGCCTATTAATTTTTCCAAAGACATAGCATCGGCGGCAAATTTACGTATACCCTCAGACAATTTATCGGTAGCCATGGCATCCTCATTTAATAGCCATCTGAAGGTTGGTTCGTCTATGGTTAACTTTTCCAATTTTTCATTTTTAGCCTTTTCCACATTCAAATGAGCTTGAATTTCTTCATCATCATTTTCCAATTCTTTCAAAAGCGAAGGACTTATAGTCAACAAATCGCAACCGGCTAAAGCTTTAATTTCACCAATATTACGGAATGACGCGCCCATCACAACTGTGTTATAACCAAATTTTTTATAATAATTATATATATTTGTAACCGAAATAACACCGGGATCGTCTTTTGGTGCGTATTTCTTTTTGTCGGTATTGGCCACGTGCCAATCTAATATTCGTCCAACAAACGGCGAGATTAATGTTACATTCGCCTGAGCACAGGCAACGGCTTGAGCAAAGGAAAACAATAAAGTCAAATTGCACTTGACTTCATGTTTTGTTTCCAGAATTTTAGCGGCTTGTATACCTTCCCAAGTAGAAGCCAACTTGATCAGAATTCTTTCTTTTGTAACGCCCTTATCTTCATAAAGTTTTATTAATTTTAAGGCTTTTTTTACACTTTTGTCGGTATCAAATGATAAGCGAGCATCTACCTCGGTGGAGACACGACCCGGAATAATCTTGAGTATTTCACAGCCAAATGAAACGCATAGGTAATCCATAGCTTCCTCAATTTTCTCCCTCTCAGAGCTAAGGAATACAAAAAAAAAAGAAAACGTTATCTATCTGCTAAGCTAAGCTTACGTAGAGTCATCTATACCTTCCAACTTTATTACCATACTCTACAGCGCTTTGCACTAGATTCTGATAGCGCTCCATTTTGGCAGCGTTTAAAATTAAAGAAGGATTTGTCGTAGCATCGCGTGGGTTGTAAAGTTTCATACCTTTAATTAAATATATAATGAAAGTTTTATTTAACTTCAATACAAGGTTCCTCGATTAAATGCGTTAATTATAATGTAGAATGATTTGAAGGTTAGAATAAATGGAAAGTTGATAGTCATGAATTAATAAAACTAACCTATACATACAATCGTAGAGGCATTTTTTTTTTTTTTATATCGCGTTGTTAAAAGAAACACATTTTAGAATGTACATTAAAAAAGAAGAAAAAAATGCTACAAGAATATTTATATCTACATATATATAAGAACATCCAATTCAATGGCCAAGCCTCACTTACTCTCAAAATCGCCGGTATCGGCAACTATTGTTGTAAACTTTTTCAATTGCTCCAAGGTAGACATTTTTATTCTTTTCGACTTAACTTCAACATTCATTCTAAATGGTTGTGTTTGTATCTACTTAACAAGTTAACTACCGTTGCTCGTATAGTTGTTCTTGCAACATTCACGTGTTACTCGATTTAGTTAATCGATTACTAAAATAGGCAACCGTGTTAACATTAGCGGCTTACTAGCTTACTAGCCAGGATGATAATTAAAGGCAAGAGATGTTATATATGTGGTAAAGTTTGAAATTTCCTTTTTTGTCTTATTTCATATTTTTTATTCCATTTTATATGGGTTTTATTAATATTTATTAAAGTACGATTTATTATTAATGCGTTCAACAGCCATAGCTGAAATGCGGAAATATTATATTTATATAACGGAAATATCAAAAACAGGGCTGTAGAGTTTTAAAAGTTTAAATTGTTATAAAAACAAATAAATCATAAGGACACATTTCAGCTTTCCTGTTCAGGAACAAAGAGATGCCAGTGACTGAAAAGCACCATTGCTGTACTTTGATCAGTAGCTGGTGTAGAAAGTCGTCCAATTTTGTTTTTTTTTTTAATTACAATAAAAGTACTGTCTAACACAAACGGGTTCAGACGGGTCACGTTCTGAATCTATCTAAGCTTGTCTGTTCGTCGTCGGAATTTTTGAGATAATTTGATGAAATTTGGTATTGGAGAATGATTCGGATCAGACCACTTTTTCAGCCAACTCTCACATAAAGCCTTGTTGTGAAAAGTTGCTATATGCACACTGTAGGATAATGTGTAAGGTGTTTTCATTTGCTTCATTATTGAAAAAATAACAAATTATACTTTTACTTTACTTTAAGAATACATTTACGTGGCCAACGCTTCAAGTTAAAATTTATTTTTTATCACGATTGCTTAGGACGACTGGCAGGAGAGATGCTGTTTGGATCGGACCACTTTTTCGACCGCTTTCAATACAAGGCGTTGGTTTGAAAAGTCGGTGGATAGTCGAAATATATTAAACGAAGTTATGTAAGGTATTTAATGGCGCGCTGTGGCCTACAATTGAACTTAGTATTATTTAGGAACCTTAGGGATTTAGTAAATACAACACGCAAGGGGCAATATATATGTATATATATATATATATATATATATATTGATATATATATATATATGTATATATATATATATATTGACCTATTCAGAGTTTGGGTCCCAGCTAAAAATGAAATTTTTGTATTCCCCAAGCTTTGTTTCCTTGTTAATATCACAACAGCATCTCGTTTCCGGAAATCGAAAGATCGATAACGAGCATACCTTCATTGAAAATGTGAAGACAGTACTTTACAAAATCACCTGTCACAATCTGTTAAGACAATCTGTATAGGTAAAGTATGAGAAAAATTGTAACTTAGGATGATATTCAAAAAAGTACATCATTTGTTAAAGGAATTATTTAATAATATTGAAATGGGTTTTGAAAATTTTCAAAAAACAAAGTTTCCCTTTTCCTGCTTCTTTTTTTTCTTTTAAAGTCATCAATAGAATAAAACATTAAAAGCTTATTGCTTTTCCTTCCAAAAATTTATACATTTCCAAATTTTGTGCATGATATTTAACATGATTACTTCAAAAGCATATAAGTGAGTAAGTGCCAGTGTATCCATTCTAAACTGAACTGTGTGTTGTGACATTTTTAATAGTCAACCCATTGAGATGAGAAATGTATTATCGCAAAAAAAAAAAATGATACAAAAGTAAAAGTGATCGAAGACTCAGAGGCGTCTAAGCCTTAATATCAAAATTTACGTTCATAGTGCTACTTACGTTAATACAATTAAATAAAAAGCATTTATCCGCCATCTTTTCATCTTGTTTTCCAAACGATATAATATTAAATTTTTCCTTCCTATATCCAAAATTTTTTTTATTTTCTCTTTTTTACAAACATAAAAATTGTTTGAGTAATTTAAAGAACGAAAACTATCTTAAAGAGGATTGTATATATAGATTTTGTTACAATTGAAATTAATATAAACTTAAAAACATTAACAATTGGTTTAGCGTTGTAATTTCTTTTTTCAAAATTAAATTATACAAGATCGTAGACAAAATCGCTTTTTTCTTTGAGGAGAAAATGATGTTTCACATTTTTCGATTATATTAAATATATTTTGTTTGTATATCTTTTATAAAAAATATTTTAGAAGCAGACAAAAATTAAAGAAATAAAAAAAAAAAAAGTAATAATTAAAAAGGTTTAACAATCTAAGAAGTTCGCAGCCATTAATAATTCCAAAGCAATTTCAGGAGCAATCGGAAATTCTGGTATTTCTGTAGAACTGTTTGTGTAGCGTACTTTATAGGTGAAATAAATGCAGACTTTTTGCAAAATATGAGAGCTGAAAATAAAAAATTTTCATAAACAATGGTATTAATATTATTTTATTGTAAAAGCGACCTAATTTCATTCATCATCTTTAGCATATTTTACTTATTCTTAGGCACGCTTAGGTTATATATATATATATATATATATATATATATATATATATATGCATGTATGAATGTAAATGTTAGGTCATGTTTGATTATCTGTCCATAGAGCACTTATACAAAGCTTTGTTCTCTGACTAGTAATCAGAAATTATTTTCCGTATTAACAAGAGACTTACGGTATTTCACGAAAATGTACTTCATTGGCTTCGTTTTCAGCAAATTGACCAGGACCGGAGAGCATAGCCTTGATAGTACCAGAAGTTAAAGCATGTTCACGTTTCACAATAAATTCATGACCATCCGATGAAATTAGTTTGACATACATAGCATCGGGACCCTCACAGCCACCATAAATTTTGTCGCCACTACGTACTTCCTCCATAATTATTAAATAATATATATAGATATATGTGTATAAATTATTCTCAACTTTTCTTTATATATTTTCCTCGGGTATGTCAAAAACTGTCTCACTATTTGGAAATTATTATTGCTTCACCTTCATACAGTGTTGCCAACAGCATATGTTCGATTGATAAATGTCTTATTCGTATGATTGCCAGGCTTTTATTTTTAAAATCAATTTACATTTATTTGACGTGTTTTACGAGTATGATGTATAGAGCTATTCTAAGACAATTAAAAATTTACAAAATTATTATTATCTACATTTAGTACGCGATTGCAATGCTCTAAAATAGTTGTTATCCATTTTGCATACGTTTTCTTGTTAAATAATGGTACTATAGTCGTTCGCAGTCTCAGGCTACTGACACTGCTATTTAATTTGTTCTTATGTGATAGAAAAATTAAATATTATTGCAACACTCTGTAATCAGTCAGTGTACTTGGGAAGTAAAAGTTCCAGCTACAATTTTATATTAAAAATAAACATACATACTCACATACAAAAGAATTAAATCTCTCTAAATGGCATTTATCATTGCTTTTCAAATTTATATATAGAAAAGAAAAAATAAAAAGAAACCAACAAAACCGCATAGTTGCAAATTAATAAGATTTTACATCAATTTAATCGTTAAAATTTCGTTTTAGTATTGTCTGTCTGCGAGCGTCAGGTATGTTTAAGGATTCAATCTCGTGAATAAATTCTTGTATCTTGTGTTAATGTAATGAATAACTCTTTATATTCTGCTCAAGTTTTGCATAAATAAATAGAAACGCTATTAATTAATATGTGTAACATAAGTAACAAATGTTTATTTACGCAGTATTTCTACTTCTCCGATGTGGAAGGTTTTGTTTTCATTTATTCGGTGTTATTAATGCGGGGCCGCAAATCACTTTCTTATTTATATATGTACGCACATACTAAGAATTTAATGCTTAGGCAAGCAGATATTATATATGTATGTATGTGATATATAAGTACAGACGACACAACAATAATCTATTGAGGACGACTTCCTGTCAACGATAAATAGAAATAAAATATTTGCACTAATCGATTTTTGTTAACAGGAAGTTTTACATAAAGTTTTTTTTATTTTTATTTCGTCCTAGTTTAAAACAAAAGATGTGTAAGCAACGTAAACGTAGCCTTTCAATATTAAGCGAGCTTACTTTTATATCCAAAGTGTGACAATGCTACCTTTGTTATTCCGTTCGCAATGCATAAAAATAACGGATATTCGATGGAATGTGTAATTCTTGCTAAAAGTGCTTAGATTCTTTTGTGTATTATCTATTGTTAATAGTCTGAGAATCTACAACGAATCACCAGTTAGGTAGACAAACAGTCTCGGAAGAAAAGTCTGCTTTCATCATACGTCTGTGACCTGCGACAGATATCGATCTAAAGTTTGGCACAGTTAGCGAAATTATATAAATTTATTACATAGAAATGGCATTTGGGTTACTAACCCGCTGGTAGTTGACGTAAATAGTGTAATTGATCCGAAAGAAGATTTAAGATTCGTCCACTAACCAAGGACTGAATGAAAATGGTTTTGCTTTTGCTTCGATAACATGTAGAAACCCAAAAAGGGAAGAATTTAAGGGGGTAAATATTAAGATTCGCTTACCAACAAAGGACTGGACCACAATGGTTTTGTTCTTGCTTCAAGAAGTGGACGTTTAATTGGAGCGCCTACCTAAGAAGGAAGTTTAACTTTAAGCAAATATTTCTTAAGATTTGAAATGATTATCCTTTACCGCTCAGAACGGCTATTGGAAAATAACGTCAGTTTAAGATCATACTTTGTAATTAGGCTTTTTAAATAGGTTATAGCCAATATGCAAACTCGGTTTCAAGACGAGTATACCTTGCTCCTTTTTTAAATGACGTAAAAAAATTTCTCCTCGGAGCAACTAAATGCAATTAAAACGTGCGGATTCCATATTTCCAAAAATATAAAAAAAAGTTAACGTCAAATTTGTAGAAAATATGTCATTTGGTTTGGTTAATGTTTATAATTGTAGATTTCTTAAACGTGTTGGCACAATGTTTTCGAACGGGCTTCCTTGTAACTTACCTTTTCCCAGTTGTCTTGGCATCTCAAAAGATAGTGGAAACGATGAATTATTACCTTCAAATAGCGGCAATCGGGAACCGGTTATACTAAATGTATATGATATGGTATGTTATTCAGTTTATATCCGAAAATTCAACTAATGTGCATTTACATTTCAATAGTATTGGATTAATGAGTACACCACTTCAATTGGTTTGGGCGTTTTTCATTCGGGAGTTGAAATATTTGGCACAGAATTCGCGTATGGCGGTCACCCATTTCCATTTACCGGCGTATTCGAGATAACACCGCGCGACCATGATGAACTTGGTGAACAATTTCATTTTCGTCAAAGTATACAAATTGGCTGTACAGATTTTACGTATCAAGAGGTCAGACGAATCGTCGAAGAGTTGGGCAATCAATTTCGTGGCGATCGTTATCATTTAATGAATAATAATTGTAATCATTTCTCCAGTGCACTTACACAGGTTTGTGAAATGCATTCAGCATATCTCTTGCATCAAATTCGTTCATTAGAGATCGGGGATTGGTTTAATCTTATTGCAATCGCGATTGTCGACTCCGAAGATTACATCGAAAGAAAAGGCCATTTCAAATCTTTTTTGCTCTACTACCAGTTAAATCAACTTCAACAACGCCTGTGTTAAGATAACGTAAACCAGTAAAAATCCTTTAGTAGAATATAGCCCACAGCCCCTAGCTCGGTACAAAATAAGGCCTTAAATGTGGGAAGTGGTCGAAAAAGTCGTTCGATCCGAACCATTTTCAATAGAGTTCGTTCTTGGATCAAACCATGTCAGTGCATCCAATTTCATCGAAAATTGCGAACTGTGCGTTGAACACAGGCAAACAAGACGTTCATACGTACAGACAACTTTAGATCGATTCGGATGGGGATTTTGATTGATCGGTATGATGAAAGGTGGCTCTATCTCAAGTCCTTGTAGGCGTTGCATACGTCTGTACAAGCTGAATGTACTCTTGTATCGCAGGCGATGTAGGATGTAGAAAGAAAAAGAAAATTTTTCGCTTCTTCCATTTCCACACCATCCAGTAGCGGATGCAAAAAGTGTGGCCTAACTCGATCTCTTCTGTTGCGAAAAATTCTATTCGCTTTTTTGTAAATTTATTTATAAAAATATATAGACAGTAAATAAATATAAAAAAATTCCTCTTTACAGATCCTTTGTGGCCAAGAAATTCCTAGTTGGGTTAATCGTTTAGCACATTTTAGTTCTTGTGTGCCATTTTTACAAAGATGTTTGCCAAAGTAAGTGATGATTTTTTTTAATTTTTATTTCATTTTATATTTTTTGTGTCGACCATTTTCATAACGGACACCGGACACCGGACACCTGTACAGTAACCTAATGAATTCTGTTTATAACTTGCAAAAGTACACAAATTCTTAATCAGTATCGCTTCAATCATGTCAAAATTAAATTCAAGATGTTTTGCAGAACATTGGAACGATCCATAATTAAGTCCATAATGAGGAGAAAACTGAACGTTTCATTTTTTTTGCATTTCATAGCATATGATAAAAGCCTCCTTTGTACCGCAGGGTAAATCGAAATGAATTTTGCTGCAAATACTTGTCAAAGTTTCACAAATATTTCTCTTAAATTAATCTTAAACTTGGACTTTTAAATGCTTGATCGTGTATTTGCATATTTGCAAATTTGTCTTGGCTTTCTGATTTTTTATTGTCTCTAGAGGATGTGGGTTAGATTTGCCAAATGCTTGCATAATAATCTGACTCTCGATAAATTATTTATATTAGCTGGCGAAATCGAAGTAAATTTTCCCCATCTGTCTGTCAGCTAAGATCGACGATAACGACGAAAACGTTTGTGTAAAACAAACGCGACCACAATTTTTATGTTATTAGTCATAGTGGAAATCTGATTACCTGCTTGTCTTTCTGCTGTGGGAAGCGAAGCTGTCGCAATACTGAACATATGTATATTTGGACAACACAGCAGGCGTTGTTTGCCAATAAGCAGCTAAAGAAAAACAAAAAAAATTAAAATCTACAGACTGATAAAGGCTACAATTAATTTTTCGTGTCTCTAAACTTCAGTGTGAAAATGGTCATCAACTGACATGCATTAAAAATATAGCAATTTTTGTATGTTCGTTTAAATGGTGCATGGATAACGAAAATTGATTTTTGCTTTTCTCTTGTACTTTTTTAGGGAGTGGCTGACTCCAAATGCCTTACAACAAAGTATCACTGCTATACAGGAACGTGATGAATCTGATAACAGTCCCCTTTGAAACGCGGCATGATTTCGTCAAAAGCCATTCAAATAGACACCAATTAATATACAAATCCTTCCCCTTTTTATTTTTTATTTAAATATTATGATTATCGATGTACTATATATTATATAGTTTTAGATTTTTTTAAAATTCACCAGGACTTTAGTTAAAAAAATTTAATGAAAACAAAACATATTCAGTTAACACAAAACGATAAGAAAAAAAAACACTTGTTTTTGAAGAAAAGATGCAAAATATTTTAATAAAATTATAATAATAGTTATATATAAAAAGAACAACAACGATAATAATAATAATAATAACAATAATAATAATAACAACAATAACAACAATAATAATAACTAAATACGATAAAATTGCAAATAGTTTTGATGTAAACAAGAAAAAAAGAGAAAAGAAGAGAAATCACACAAACAAGTAATATACGTACATTTCTTAACCCGATATTAAAGAGGAAAAATTGAAGTTAAACAAATTACACCACATAACATAGTTGATATTTCGAATAAAATAAACATTATAAAGAAACCACACAAAAGAAAGTAAACTAAAGATAAATCATTGTAAGCGTAATATATTGTTTAAGAGTTGCATACGTGCATGCATATGCATATAATTATGAGAAACAAGTTCAAAACAACAAATTTATTTTATACATATTTTGGTGTAAATTTAACTGCCAAAAAGTTATTTTTCATTTTTATTTATTGGCGTTATATATGAAAGCATAAACAAAACATATGTAAATACATACTCATAAATACGTGTACGTTCCAAACAAATCATGTTTTTTTTATTTTTTGTTTTTTAACCATATACACACACGAACATATACACATACGTATATATATATATATATATATATTAAAAACATGATCATCATAATTTCATACAACTAATGCGATTTATTTAATTTGTTTTTCATTTAAAACAATACATAATAATAACAACAACAAAGAATATTTTACTTTATTTTTAGTGTTGATAAGGCAGTAAAATATATTTTTAAATAAAAAAAGTAAACATTTATTTTAATAAATAAAAAAAATTTAAAACAAAAGCAAGTTTTCATTGGTTTCCAAAAGAGTGCCCAGCTAACGGGAAACTACAATCCATATGTTTACTCAGTTTGCATCCAGTGTTCTAAAATAAAGGGAACGGTAACAAAGTACATTTATATTCTCTAAAAATGAAAAATTCCATTGTATCTTCTAAACATTAAAACTTACACTTTGTTAGGTTTCAACGCATTTTTCTAGAGTTTTGCACTTTTCGGAGCATCTAACCTGTGGGCATCTTGAAATTACTTGGAGATCTTAATATGAATAAAATATTTATGATATATTAAGGATCGCTCGTGTTTAACCAACAAAGAAGTTAAAAAGTAAAGAAGCGCTTTGAAGAAAGACAAAATATTTAACATCCACCAATATGTTCTTGTTTAGGTTTCCAACATATTTGTATATATAATATATATAATATATTAAAATAAATGGACTTTGTGTCGAAAAAAACTAAAGGTATAGCCAAACGAAATCTGTGCTCCCAGAAAGAGCAAGCTTTTCTTTAGATCACGGAAACGTGTGCACAAAACTAAGATGCAAGTAGGAGCAAAATTCCAAGTGTCAACAGGAAGTCAAGGAAAATCTTGGCTGTTGTATGGAATATTATGGCTTTGAGCAAGCGAAACAGAAGAAACATAATTAGTGCGCATGTCTTATAGTTAAAGCAGAGTGCACATAAACATATTAAATCGTTTCATGATATGAGGATTTTTGTAATCACACATGAGTAATATAAAATGCAAATGTTATTTATCTCGTTATTTTTAATCAGTTAATTTAAATATTTCTTTATAACCAAAGAGTATGTTCGCTAGTTTTTTGTTATACGGTCTTAGATCAGCTGGTTGCTATTGAACACATTTCGTGGGTTATTTACTGATTGACAGAAGAAGAAAAAGAAGACATAACATTCTCTGCGCTCTTTTTGACAAACGCTGTCATTTTCTTCTTCTTGTTCTTCTTCTCAATGCATACATAATTTCGCGAATTGTTTTTAAAGTTTTGCAAAGTTTTCATGAGAAGTCGTGCTAATAAATGATTTAAAATAAAATAAACATATTTAAAAATGACGCACGCGGAAAGTTTTCAATTAAACACTTTTCGTAGCTATGTGGCTGTTCTCGCGGACAATAAATCTAATGATGAACAGAAACTACGAGCGGCTCAAGACATAAGTGAACATTTTGAAGTAGTCGTTCAATCCAGTTCATATCCAACATTTTTGGAACATTCTTTAAAGGCTTTCATGCATTTTCTGCAAGATGGTGAGCCAAAATTTATGCAAGAATGGCACGCTCATCAGGTAATTGAATGAAAAAGCACAAAAAGTGTAAAAGACGGTGTGTGGGGAGTAAGTGCGGGTGGGAATATTGTTTATGTTTTGATACATTCATGGTTTTTCTAACTTCGGCATTGTAAACAAGAGAATTGTTTTGGAAGAAAGGAAAAAGGACGTAAAGGCATAATAATAAACGAAAAATAGTGAAAACTTAGCACTCATATTGGAGCTTATCGGATGCGTTAATATCTTAAAGGCAATGGGGCTTTACAATGTATGACTTTGTATATGTCAATCGGCGGCAATCAGCCTTCAATTAAGAGGACCAAGAGATTGATTTTGGCGTTTGGCAGAAAGTCATGTGGTGCGTCCTACACGTGCTTCGTTGTGTATTATGTTTCTTATTAGAATAAATATCCGTTGCTATAATTATTATAGGAAGTTAAGCATCTTCAGGTTTCAGATGTTAGTTGACGTACTGTTGCAATTTTTGTAAGGATTAGTGAGCGGTAGAAACGAATTTGAATATTTATTTTAGTGTTTGCTTTTTTATTTTCATTTCAGGCACGTAAATTGATTTTGGAAATGATACATCGCTTGCCCATAAGTGAAAATCTTAGGCAACATGTAAAATCCATAATTTCATTAATGTTGAAAATTTTGCAAATTGATAATGAAGAAAATGTTCTCGTATGTTTACGTATTATCATAGAATTGCATAAAAATTTTCGACCTTCATTCAATCCCGAAGTAAGTTTAATTAATTGTAATCTGCACAAATGATTCTATTAAAGTGATTTATGTTAGGTGCAAAAATTTCTGATTTTGGTTAAGAAAATCTATACGGAGCTACCTAATCATATGAATAAAATTTTTGAGCCGGCTCAACAATTAAGGATTAAAGATTTGAATGAACTAAATATGGAGCAATTATTGGCGGAAACTTATGCCATTAGGTCAATACATGTAGAAAATCCTAATGATACGGGTACTATACAAGTAAGTCGATTGCCTTAATTGTGATGATGTGGTTTTTACATATTTATCTTACGCAGTATAATTTATTACCAAAAGGAATGCTGTCCTTAAGGGTATTACAAGAGTTGCCAATCATAGTAGTGCTAATGTACCAGATATACAAAAATGCTGTCCACCAAGAGGTATCCGAATTTATACCCCTTATAATGGAAACGATTAATTTGCAACCTACTATTGTGCAAAGGTAAAAATGAAATAAAGACATGGTAATGGTCGTATAAATTTACATTTTTTTCACATAAATATTTAGAAATTCTCAATACTTTAATAAGGAAATCTTTATTGATTTCATGGGAGCTCAAATTAAAACTTTATCCTTTTTAGCTTACATAGTGAGGCTATTTCAGGTAAATTTTAATAAAACTGATTATTCCTATTTAATTAATTTCCATATATACTTTTTAGGACACTATTATGACACATTCAGCTTTGGTTACCAGCGGTATATTAAAGCTAATGGATTTATGCCCTAAAGAAGCAGCTCATCTAAGGAAAGAATTACTAATAGCAGCTCGTCACATTTTTGCCACCGATTTGAGACAAAGTATACTGCTGGCGAACTGTGCAATAATTTATGAACTAATTAACAGTGTTTCTTTATTTATCCTAGAGTTTATACCCCACATCCATCGTCTATTTGATGAAGATTTACTTATTGGTAAAGGCGTTACATTAGATTCTATAAGGCCTTTAGCTTATTCAACCTTAGCTGATTTAGCTCATCATGTACGCCAAAGTTTAAGCTTGGACGTTTTAGAAAAGGCCATAAAATTGTTTTCAAAGAATGTTCATGATGAAACCCTGGCCACCGGTATACAAACTATGTCTTGTAAACTGCTCCTTAATTTGGTAGATTGCGTACGCCAACATAGTGAAGTGGAACCGATAAAAGCCCGCAGTCTCCTAACCACATTACTAAAAGTTTTTGTGTACAAGTTTCAGACCATAGCCAATATAACATTACCGACAATAACACAGAAATTGTAAATATTATTTAACAAAATATTTTACATTTTATGAAATAATTGTTTGCATTGTAGAAAAGGACAAACCACTGGAACAAATGCCTCAAACGCTACTACCGGCGGTAGCGGTTCGAATGCATTGGATAGCAAGGAGGCTGTTATCGTGAGTTGTTGATTACTTAAGGGATTATTTTATGCCAATTTTCATTGTTACGGAAATTTTAGGAATCAACTGCTACTGAACAAACTTCAAAAACCAATATAATCGGTAATCAAATGCTCTGTTCCTTGAATGTAGTCGAATATCGAAGTCTGGTTAAAACTTTGGTGGGTGGTGTTAAAACAATAACATG
Source organism: Glossina pallidipes (assembly GCA_000688715.1). NCBI lineage: Eukaryota > Metazoa > Arthropoda > Insecta > Diptera > Glossinidae > Glossina > Glossina pallidipes. The sequence goes on along the minus strand of KK499790.1, from coordinate 1,030,542 downwards.
GGGATTTGTAAGCTCGAAGGTAAGAGAGGTAAATATACATAATTCAAATATTCTTGGGATTTTTTTCGTCTGGAATCATGTCATTCGTACAAATTTCATTCATTCAATTCGTGTCCATATACTTTAACATTTCGCGCAATCGTTTTTACTCCGTTTAATATTTTGCATTCTGATTACAAAAAAAAAAACAAAAGTTTTGATAAAATTGCCAATAACACTTGAGTCAAGATTTGATAATGTCTTGATTTTTGCGAAAACTAGCAAAATACCGGACCCGCTTTGCAACATCAAATACATATCCTAATAGAATACTAGCAGCACTAGTTCTTGATAATCCTAAGAAGCTCTTCCATTCGTTTTCAGATGCATTAGAATGTCTTAGCTTCACCTTTCTATTCCTTTTTCTCATTTCGGCTTAGACTTTTTCAGACTCAAAAAAAAAATAAGAAAGCTATTATAATGACCTGGTCAAGCTCTTGAATTGTTTTTCAAGGGTCTACATGCTACTACCTCTTAGTACTCACTCAGCTAGTAGTAGTTAAAGCTAAAAATGAATGAAAATACGATACGAACGAAATTTTATCTAGAATTAGATTTTTATTTAACTAATTTCTGCATATAATATTTAATTTCAGTCACCGATGGTTGATGTTATTAAACTCAAGCAAGAAAAACTCTTTCAACCGCATGAAGTCAGTATTTATATTGATTTAGTTCATTGGGCAATGGAAGCTTTGGATATATACTCTATTAACACTTCACCAAACAATCAACCGAAAACTTCTGGCGTTGTTCCGCGCACCAAAGAAGAAAAAGAGGTTCTTGAGCATTTCAGTGGCATCGTATGTAGACAATTGAGACAATTTTACATTTTTATACTAATTTCTTACAATTTTAGTTTCTTATGATGCACTCACAAAATTTTCAAGAAGTTTTTGCTACAACTATTGATTATATGGTTGAACGCATACACAAGAATCCGTCACTGCAAATAGTGGCCAATTCTTTTTTAGCTAATCCCGTAACTTCTCCTCTATTTGCTACAGTACTTGTGGAATATTTATTGGGTAAAATGCATGAAATGGGCACTAACGTGGAAAGATCGAATCTGTATCTAAGGCTTTTCAAGTTGGTATTCGGTAGCGTTAGTTTATTTCCTGTCGAAAATGAACAAATGCTGCGCCCTCATTTGCACAACATTGTTAATCAGTCGATGGAATTGGCTTTAACGGCTGAGGAGCCTTACAATTACTTCCTTTTGCTGAGAGCGTTATTCCGCTCCATTGGAGGAGGTTCTCATGATCTATTGTATCAGGAGTTTTTGCCATTGCTGCCTAATTTGCTGGAGGGTTTGAATCGCCTGCAAAGCGGTTTCCATAAACAACACATGAAAGATTTATTTGTCGAGTTGTGTTTAACAGTGCCAGTGCGTTTGTCGTCTTTGTTGCCTTATTTACCGATGCTTATGGATCCGTTGGTTTCGGCTTTAAATGGTTCGAATACTTTAGTAAGTCAGGTGAGAAAAAATTTCACAAAAAATATTCTTTCAGTATTTATATTTAAATTTAATCATTTATTATTAATGATTATAGGGGTTACGAACGTTGGAATTATGTGTTGATAACTTACAACCGGATTTTTTATATGACCATATACAACCCGTACGTGCTGCTCTTATGCAAGCCCTCTGGAAGACTTTACGCAACCCGGACAATGCAGCTTTAGTTGCTTTCCGTGTCTTGGGCAAATTTGGTGGCGGTAATCGTAAAATGATGACCGAACCCCAAGGTATACAATATGTTAACAGCGAAATTCAACCTACTGCCGTGGTGGCATATTTCCAAGAACACGAAAGGCCAATTGATTTTCCCATTGACAAGGCAGTTGAAACAGCGTTTGTTGCTTTAAGCTCTAACACGACGGATGCTTTTTATAGACGACAAAGCTGGGAGGTTATACGTTGCGTTTTGGCCGCTTCGATTAATTTGGATGATGAAAAGCACACTTTGCAAAAATTCTTTTTGCATCCAAGCTTCGTCGATAATAGTATTATCAATGTGCCGGTGATTCAAAACAAAATCGAAGAAAATCAAGCTCGCAAAACATTACAAAATGCGTTGACAGGAATGTTCGTCGCTTCCGCAACGAAGGATTTACGTGAATGCGTGTTTCCTGTTATGGTAGCCGTCGTACGTCATTATACTATGATTGCCATAGCTCAACAAGCAGGCCCATTTCCATATAAACAATATTATTCGATGAGTGGTATAGACCCTTTGGTACTGATCGATGCTTTGTCCGTTTGCATGGGCCACGAGGAGAAGGAGTTGTGCAAACCTGGCCAACTGTGCATTGGTTTAATACTAGATACATCTGCTAATATCTTAGGTAGCAAGGAGCGAGCTTGCCGTTTACCTTTAATGCAGTACTTGGCTGAGAAAATGACTGCCCTCTGCTATGAGCGTCCGTGGTATGCTAAAGTAGGCGGTTGTAAAGCCATACAATTTTTGTACCAGCATTTCTCGCTAAGATCTTTATATCAGCACCTCTTCTCATTTGTGAAGGCATTTATGTTTGTTTTAATGGATTTGGAAGGTGAAGTATCCAATGGCGCTATTTATATAGCTAAAACCAATTTGCGTTCACTTCTCGAATTATGCATGAGCCCGAAGGATTATGAGAACGAAGAGATTATGAATATTAAAAATAAAGCTACATACGATGTCATCCATGAACTTGTACGTCAGGTCACCAGTCCTAATTCTTTGGTACGTCAAGAGTCAATGGCTTCGCTCAAATATATAGCCACTCTTCAAAACCGTACAGTTTCGGATGTAATGGATCCGCACAAAGACGTGTTGGCAGATATCATACCACCGAAGAAGCATCTCTTAAGACATCAACCAGTTAATGCTCAAATTGGTTTAATGGAAGGCAACACATTTTGCACAACGCTTGAGCCTCGCCTGTTCACCATCAATTTAGCGAATAGTTATCACAAATTGTTCTTTCATGAATTGATTACATTGTCAGAGGCTGAGGACTCAGCTCTTTTTAAATTGGATTGTTATAAAAATGTATCCAACTTGATACCATTGCGAATTAGTGCGTTGAAGGCTTTGGCTGCTTGTCATTATATAAACGAAAGTCAACATAAGGATAAAATCATAAGCATTTTATTTAAACTGCTGGAACATAAGAAACCCGAACTGCAAGAAGCCGCCTTCCAATGTATGAAAAGATTCAATGCGGGTATTCAAGTTGATAAAAAAGAAATTCAAAATTATATCAAGCCTTTACTAAATACCCTAGGAGATCATAGGAATTTGTCGTTGACTGCAACCAAACGTTTATCTTACTTCACTCAACTCTTTCCCAAAATGTTTAATGAAATGTTGATCGAAAACACTTTGCAACATTGCCAAAAAATGCTGGAGATTTCGATACAGAATTGCAAGCAAGGTGGCAATTTTTTCTCTGCCATTAAAGGAGGCGAATATGAACAAAAGGTAGTCTGCTTTATTGAAATGTTCCATCAAATTACTGCCGCGACACCCAAATACATTGAAAATCTATGTCAACTGGTTTTACAAACTGAAAAGAATCTTATGATAGAGTCTTCGTCGCCGTATCGAGCGCCGCTATTTAAGTTTTTATTACGCTTTCCAGCTGATACTGTCGAATATTTTCTTTCCGACAACTATGTGGTTGACGCGCAATGGAACCGCTTCTTTATCTACTTGCTTAAACAAAAAGACGGTCAAGTCTTTCATACGGTATTAAAGTCACCGAAATGTTGCAAGACATTAATCCGTTTAATTAGCAACTCTCAGATCGAGCTCTCAATAATGAGTGAATCACGAAAACAAGAGGCTCAAGAACAAGCCATAAAAATTGTATTTGCTTTAATGGAATGCGATGACCAATGGATAGCAACGCAAACGGATTTGATTAATGCGTTGAAGCAGTTATGGCAGTTCAACTTGACAAGTAGCTGCCAGGAGAATGTGATAAGCTATAAGTGGCATCTCGTGGGAAAAATATTACTCAAGTATTTTTCGCACAACAGCCATGAAATCGAACTGCTCTTTCAACTGTCGAGAGCTTTGTGCTTACACTTTATACCGGACTTTCACTTTCTAAGAGATTTCCTGCAAAACACAGTCGCCCAGAGTTACACGGTTTTATGGAAGCGTACAGCCTTCTTTTACTTTGTAGATAATTTCAACAATGCCACTCTATCGGAAGAATTAAAAGCAAAAATCATTACATCCATTCTAATACCCTGTTTTATAGTGAGTTTTGACAAGGGCGAGGGAAATAAATTAATTGGGGCTCCTCCGGCTCCCTTCCAGGAAGATGACACTAACATTGTTTCTGTGTTTATAAGTAAAGTTTTCGATCCCGACAAACCGTATGCTAACGACGACGCTGTACGCATTGCTTTACTGCAATTTGCTTGCTTGCTTGTGGAGCGGGCATCGCAGCACATACATGATGGCGATGCTAACAATAAAAGGCAGGGAAATAAATTAAGACGCCTTATGACCTTTGCTTGGCCTTGCCTGTTGAGCAAGAATTCGGTTGACCCCACTGCCCGATACCATGGTCATTTATTGTTGGCTCACATAATAGCGCGTTTAGCCATACATAAGAAAATTGTGCTACAAGTTTTTCATTCTCTGCTAAAAGGTCACGCGTTAGAAGCTCGTCCCGTTGTAAGGCAGGCTCTAGATGTTCTAACTCCGGCTATGCCTTTGCGTATGGAGGACGGCAACACTATGCTTACACATTGGACGAAAAAGATAATTGTTGAAGAGGGTCACTCCATGCAGCAACTTTTCCATATTTTACAACTCATTGTGAGACACTACAAGGTGAAAATTTCTTTTTAACGACACTGGTTTGTTGGCATTTTTTAATATATAGTTTTATTTCTATTTGCGAGAAGGTGTATTTCCCTGTACGTCATCAATTAGTCACACATTTGGTCAATTATATGCAACGCTTAGGTTTCCTTCCCAATGCTTCTTTGGAACATAAAAAACTCTCTGTGGATTTAGCTGAAGTTATTATCAAATGGGAATTGCAACGTATTAAAGAAGACGAAACAGAGCACAAAATATTATCGGGCGGCATGGAAGAAGACGGAGACGACAAGACTGCCTTAAAAAGGAGTTGCAATGAAGAATATGCGGAAATTTACCGCAAAAAGTTGGCTGTAGATAACGCTCGTAACAGTAAGTAAAAGAAATTTTGATCTCCTGAACAAAAGACGGATTCGGTTTGTTTGCTCTCGATGAAAGTGGATTTGCCGTGTTAATCCGTTCGGCATAATCGAAATGTATGATTGCGCTTTCATGCCCTACATCACTTACGGTACAAGTGTATATTAAGCTTATGCGGATATATATAATACCCACAAGGTTCTTGCGACACACTCGCCTTTTATTATGTCTGGATGTCTGTCTGTTTTGCGTTTTGTCTTCAATTTATAAATCGCAATTTTTGAGATATTTTGATGGGAGATACTTTTTGGTAAACCGGCATTTTTGACCCAAGGATGAACGCTATCGAAAACGATCACCTTTTTGCCCACTCACCTTATAAGGTCTTATTTCGAAAAGTCATTATATGAATAACTAGTAAGCGAAGTGGTGTGGAATATTTTACGGCGAGCCGTTTCCTTCTATAGCGCTTTTACATGTTTATCTTTGGAAATAGCAGCAGTAACTACTTAATTTTTTCTTTGTTAATTTATTTTGCTTAGTATAAAAAACATTTTTTAATTTTATAGATATTCCCGAAGCTTCTTCAAGTGTCAAATTAGATGAAACTTGTCGTTCCATCGGTAAAGTGCATTGTGATACCGTTTTAAATTTTCTTATTCGCTTAGCATGTCAGGTCAACGATAGCCAGCCAACAATTTTAAATTCTGGTGATAATTTGTCCAGACGGTAAGATTTATTTGCTTTACCTTATATGCGATTGTGACAGTGATAATTATTTTAAATTCTTGTAGATGCATTATTTTATTGAAAACTGCTATGCGTCCGGATGTTTGGCCTCAACCTTTTGAGCTCAAATTGAACTGGATGGATAAAATTTTCAACACTATCGAAAATCCGAGTACAAATCTTAATAATACATGTACAGCCTTAGATTTCCTAACCTTCTTAACCAGCATCATGAAGCCAGATCAATTGTTGACTATTATACGGCCTATTCAAAAGGGTCTATCAACATGTGTCGTACATCAAAATACAAAAATTGTTCGACTCATGCACGTTCTGATTACACGTCTAATGACATTATATCCTCCCGATCCGCAGCATAAAAACGATGATTTGGATGTATTATACAGTGCTATTAGTAAAACGGTGGTGGACAATTTAACGTTTTATGAGAAAAGCCCGCAACCGAATCCCTCTTCACTTTTTGGCACTCTTATGATATTGAAGGCTTGCTGTGCCAACAATCCAGAATACATAGATCGGTTAATGTTGCAATTTATAAGAGTTTTGAATCGCTTAACTAAGGAACACATTGCGATGCAGAATAGCAATCAAATGAATTCGAATTCAGAGGGAAATCATTTGTCACTGGAATTACTTATATTATCTTTGGATATGATTAAAAATCGTATAATAGTTATGAGTGTGGAGGTAAGGAAGCTATTGATAGGGAGCATTATTGTTTCTCTTATTGAAAAAAGTAATGATGTGAAAATACTGAAGTGTATTGTGAAAATGTTGGATGATTGGATTCGGGTAAGAGAGCAAAACCCGATGGTCCAAATTCCCTCCATAAGAGAGAAGTCAGTTTTGCTTGTTAAATTGATGCAGTATGTGGAGAAGAAGTTCTTTGACGAAGTTGAGTTGCACACGCAATTTCTGGAGATGATTAATTACATATATCGCGACGAATATTTAAAACAAACTGAATTGAGCGCCAAATTGGAGGGCGCTTTTCTTACGGGACTGAGAGGTCAAAATCCAACCATTCGAGCCAAATTCTTTGAAATTATTGATGCTTCTATGAGACGTCGACTGCATGACCGTTTATTATACATTATATGTTCACAAGCCTGGGATTCAATTGGTACTCATTATTGGATCAAGCAATGTATTGAACTTTTAGTCTTGACTGCCAATACAATGACGCCAATACAAAATTCAAACGATATGCATAAAATTCCAAGCATTACTTCCATTATAAATATGGCTGATAATGAGGAGAAAAGTCAATTCGTTATCTACACATCTTCGCAAGTCGATTGTATGGATATGAATCAGGTTGTAGACGATAAGGATGAAGAGTTTGACGTTGATTTGAATTTGGATTTCATTAACTCACAGCCGGACGACAGTGAACGTATGCAACCAATACGAAAAATGAAAATTTGCAAACTGATTAATAGACAAATTGAATTTTTGGAAACTAGCCGAAAGATACGTACCGATCAATTGTTGGTGGCCATTTCACAATTATGCCACATGGATACTAGTTTAGCAGAAAGCATATGGCTTGCTATTTTCCCAAGAATTTGGTCAATATTCAATAGCGATCAGCAGCACACTATCATAAAAGAGCTAATACCGTTTTTGTCCTCAGGTACAAATACGGTTCAGAGAGATTGTTCACCTAGCGCTATCAACACTTTTGTAGAGGGTCTTACTCAATGCAATCCCAAGATTTATATACCGCCAAATTTGTGCACATATTTGGGCAAAGCACATAACTTATGGCACCGTATGACGTTAGTTTTAGAAGAAATGTCGGCTAAGCAAAATGTTAACAAACATCTGTATATGGATTACAATGAACATCAGCAGGATTATAATGCCAATCAATCGACAATCTATGATTCACTTTCCCAGATGTATTCAGCCTTGCATGAGGAAGATCTTTGGGCCGGTTTATGGATGAAATATGCCCAGTATCCGGAGACAAATGTTGCCATTTGTTATGAACAGATGGGCTTCTTTGAGGAGGCTCAGGGTGCGTATGATTTGGCCATGTCCAAATTTAAAGATGACCTATCAAGTGGTCCATGCAATACAAATATGAACAGTGAAGTTATGCTTTGGGAACAACACTGGATACGTTGTGCTAAGGAACTTAACCAGTGGGAAATACTCTTAGATTACGCTCAGGCGAATCGCGAACAAAATGAAATACTTATTATGGAGAGTGCTTGGCGCGTTCCCGACTGGAATCTTATGAAGAAAGCGTTATTGAAAATTGAACAGGCCTACTCAAAATTGTATGGCTTCAAAGTGAATCTTTATCGCGGTTTCTTGGCCATTTTGCATCCCGAAGAAAGGCAGTTGTGCAGTGTGGATAAATATGTAGAAATAGCTTCGGGCCTTTGCATAAGAGAGTGGCGTAGGCTGCCACACATTGTATCCCATATACATTTGCAGTATTTGCAAGCCGCCCAGCAAATTATTGAACTACATGAAGCCAGCCAGATACATCAGGGGCTTTTGCAATCACGTAGTACTTCTTTGCACGATATGAAAGCCATTGTCAAGACATGGAGAAATCGTTTACCTGTCATAGCCGATGATCTGTCGCACTGGTCGGATATATTTACTTGGCGTCAACATCATTATCAGATCATAACTCAGCATTTAGAACAACAACCCGATCAGGGCAATACAATGTTGGGCGTACATGCTTCTGCCCAAGCCATTATTTATTTTGGAAAGATTGCACGCAAACACAATTTAACAGGCGTGTGCCAAGAGACCTTATCGCGCATTTATACCATACCCTCGGTACCAATTGTCGATTGTTTCCAGGTAAGTACGCAAATTTATAAAACGAATAATGTGCAATTAAACCGACTGTTGTGTACTTTTAGAAAATCCGCCAACAAGTGAAATGTTATATTCAAACTGCCTCTTCTTCCGGCCATAACGATCTTAATGAGGCTTTGGAAGTCATAGAATCCACAAATTTAAAATACTTTACAGCCGAGATGAATGCAGAGTTTTATGCTCTAAAAGGCTTATTGCTAGCGAAAATAGGACGTTCCGAAGAGGCTGGCAAAGCCTTCAGTGCGGCTGTGCAATTACACGACGGTTTAACAAAAGCGTGGGCGATGTGGGGTGATTATATGGAACAAATGTTCTTAAGAGACAAGCAAATAGCTTTAGGTGTGAGTGCTATCACATGCTACTTACATGCTTGTCGTCATCAAAGCGAGAGCAAAACTCGTAAATACTTGGCTAAAGTTCTATGGCTATTATCGTATGACAATGCGAATAGTACTTTGATGAGTACATTGGACAAATATGTGATGGGCGTACCGCATTCTTATTGGTTGCCTTGGATACCGCAATTGCTATGCTGCTTGGTGCAATATGAAGGCAATGTGATATTAAACCTGCTCAGTCATGTAAGTCGTTTGTAGTTTGACAATATGCGTTCAAAACTCAATTCAATTATTATTACCACAATCGCAGGTAGGAAGACTGTATCCCCAAGCTGTTTACTTTCCTATTAGGACTTTGTATTTAACGTTAAAAATCGAACAACGGGAAAAACACAAAACAGCTGAACAGGCTTCCGGTAAACCAGCCCATTCCCATGTATGCGCTATCTAATCAATTTGGTTTTTTTGTCAATATGATCGTTCCTTTTCTTTTTTCTTTTGAAGAATTTGGAAAGCAACCTGAATCAAGTTTTTACGTCAAGCGCCTCCACCTCAAATCCCGCTGCAGGTCCAGCTTCGGTTAATCCGATTAAAGCTACTCCTCCTATGTGGCGGTGTTCGAAAGTCATGCACGTACAAAGAGAAATTCATCCGATCATTTTGAGTTCTTTAGAAGGCATTGTCGATCAAATGGTTTGGTTCAGAGAGAGTTGGACCGAGGAAGTTCTACGGCAGCTGCGCCAAGGCCTTATAAAATGTTATGCGATTGCTTTTGAAACTCGAAGCACAGTTAGTGAAGCCACAATTACACCGCATACTTTACATTTTGTCAAAAAGCTGGGTTCCACGTTCGGCATTGGTATCGAAAACATACCAGGTTCTGTGGCCTCATCAACATCGAATTCAGCAGCCTCCGAGTCTTTAGCAAGACGAGCACAAGTGACTTTCCAAGATCCTGCCTTTCAACTGATGAAGGAACAATTTACTCGAGATTTTGACTTTACTAAACCGGGAGCGATGAAATTGCACAATTTAATTACCAAACTTAAGTCGTGGATAAAGGCTTTGGAAATTAAAGTGAAAAAGTTGCCTACATCGTTCCTCATCGAAGACAAATGTCGTTTTCTATCGAATTTTAGTCAAAAGACTGCTGAAGTGGAATTACCTGGGGAATTTCTGATACCGTCCTCTCCTCATTACCACATTCGTATATCTCGTTTTATGCCACGAGTCGAAATAGTACAAAAGAATAATACCGCTGCTCGGCGGTTGCATATAAGGGGCACAAATGGTAAAATTTATCCGTATTTAGTTGTAATTGATACTGGATTGGGGGATGCACGTCGGGAAGAACGTGTACTGCAGCTGTTGCGCATGTTGAATTATTATTTGGAAAAACAAAAAGAGACTACGAGAAGATTTTTGAACATTACTGTACCACGCGTTGTACCTATTTCCCCACAAATGCGTTTAGCTGAAGATAATCCGGCCAGCATATCTTTGTATGAAATTTATAAAAGTAGTTGCGCTAAAATGGAAGTCGAGCATGATTTGCCGATCATGAAATATTATGAGCGTTTGTCGGAAGTGCAATCGCAAGGAGCCCAAATCACATTAGTGATGTTGCGTGACATATTCCAAGAAATACAAAATAAAATGGTACCCAAAACATTACTCAAACAATGGGCTCTAAAGACTTTCTTATCAGCAACCGATTTTTGGCAATTCCGTAAAATGGTAAGTTCACGTTCGTTATTTATATATATTTTTCATTCAATAATCACTAAATTGTTCCATTATACAGATGACACTGCAATTGGCTTTGGCTTTCCTATGTGAATATGCCTTACATTTAACTCGTCTCAACACCGACATGATTTATATTCATCAGGATTCTGGACTCATGAATGTCTCTTACTTCAAATTCGATATTAATGATGAAAAAGAAGAGCTAGATCATAGCCGACCGGTGCCTTTCCGCTTGACACCAAATATTGCCGAATTTTTAACGCAAATAGGAATCGCCGGACCACTATCGGCAGCTATTATCGCGACGGCTCGTTGTTTTGTTCATCCCAATTATAAGTTGTGCGCTATTTTACGCACTATACTACGTGATGAAATCATCGCTCTACATAAGAAACGTATGCGTGACAATAAACCGATCGATGCTATGGAAGATGGTTCTGCCGACGCGAACACAACTGAAAATATGAAGCATATGGTGAACAGAGCTGTGAATGCCATCATGAAACGGTTAACAGCGATTTCGTATTTCGATAATGTCGAATCGAAAAGAATTTCAATTTTACTACAGACTGCTACAAACCATGATAACTTGTGCCGTATGGATCCAGCTTGGCATCCATGGCTTTAAAAAGATATTGCAGTTAAAATATAGCCAAAGTGCTTTTAAATTAATATTTTTTTGACTTGATTAATTAAGTATATTATTTAATTTTGAATGTATAACCAGTGCACGAGTACTTTAAAGACATATGAATATCCTTATTTGATTTTTTTTTTTTTTACTTACGATAATTACTTTTGTTTATTTCTAATAAAAAACTGAAAAAAATAAAACCAAACAAACATATCTTTGCTTACTCCGATGGTTATTATCTTTTTCCTATTGGCCACGCTTTGCCCGCTATTAACATGACACCATCGTCATTGTTTTGCGCCACGTTTTGCTGATCTGAGAAGAGTGCTAGAAAGAACGGAACCGCAGCAAATAACATTTTCTCCTATTATTAATATAATATTAGGTCCTTACAGCAGGTGAACTAACAGCCAGCGCTCAAAACACATACCTTAGAAAAAAATTGTTTTAATTTCGATGCGTATTCCGAATTTCTCTATACAAGGTTACATTGCTTGTCTGCAATTAATTATTTGCCACTTAAAATCCCTAATCCCTGACTAGAACAATCGCAAAAACTTCTCCGTGAGCAAAGATGTGGAACCCCTCCCACGTCCCACGAACAAGCTAGCGCAGCTATGGCATCCTTCCTTCGTTCCTCTTCCACTGCTAGGTTGCCCAAAACTTGCTGTATGGAACACCTTTACAAGCGAATGGGTTGACAGGACATAAGTCGTTACACATAAAGTAGCGAATTTTTTTATCCACAGCACAATACAATGTCAAATGTTTGCAACTGCAGAGATCGCATAGCATGAGGACCTGGATCTTAAGTGTTTATTTTAACTATCTGCCGATTTGAAATCCCATTTCAGTTGGAATTCTATTTCCATGTTCATGTTCCATGTTTAAAATCCTGATTATAACTTCGAATCTTTATTAAGCATAGCGGCCTCGGCCCGAGAACATTATTCTGAAATCGTACTCGCAAATAATCGAAATTTTGGAAGGTTTAGTTTACAACTTTTAGTGCAATTTATAATGATTCTTAACTAAATCCTTGTCTCATATTCGAAAATCAGCTAAATCTCTCGAATCAAGAATTAATCCTCGATAAACTAAAAATTCGTACATAAATATGGCGGAATATGTAAGTACGACTTCTCACTCGTAGCAATATGGTTTGGAACATACATCATACGTGACATGCATGATATGTTAAACACAATATGCTTTCGCTCTATCTTGGAATCATGTGCTTAGTTCTCATGTGATAGATATTGAAGAATTCAGTTCAATTTGAATATTGTTTTCTACTTGTTTTTCATTAGATAGATTAGCGAAATTGTATTTTAGGAGAATTGAGGAGAACCATTTCTATTATTATTATTTTAGAAAGCCTTTTTTTTTTAAATAAATAAAATATATTATATACATCTTATGATATGCCCTACATGCGACTCGGTTAGGATAAGCCTTTTCTCTTACTACCTCTGCCAAAATCAAATATGTTTAAAACCTAGACATTGAAGACGGCACTGGATCAAAAGCAGAGTAACTTAAACATAGAAAAAAAAAACAAGTAAAGTATTATTGTAGGCCACGGCCCGCTCTTATGCACTCCGCAGTACTTTGCTTAATGCATATTATTCGTGTAACGATTTTTCAAAATAATTAGCAAATTTCACAAAATATCCCAAAAATTGTGACCTTTAGTTTGAGCATAAGAACACAAGAAGCGCAGACAGGCAGAGAAGCTGTGGTCGGTTCAGAAAGTAATTCCCAATCGATGGGTATAATAAAAGGGCCTTCTGGATGTTGTGTATAGCTGTTGTCATAGCGTGAACAACATTTTTAGCCAAGGGCACTTGTTTCATTGAGAATCGAACTGGGTAGCAGATCGCTTAATTGTAGATTGGATGGAAATTTTGTCGCAATATCACATTTGTCGCAAATCGCGGACCAACAGAAAGGAAAAGAAGGTTAGACATCATTTTCCTTTTTGGCACCTTGGCGGTCAGAAAGAAGAAGAAGTGAAGAAAGGGAATGACATAGAGAAACGGCCGCAGTCTAATGGGTCTCTGCGTCTAATCGGCAAGTATTATGCCTTTACCGACTGAACACTCACTGCAGTTACGACCAAAGTAAACTCCACCGCACTGAGACTTGAAGCCGAGAATATTGATTTGTTAGTCGCTGTTCATACCTATATGGCTACTCTTCCGAACAAATCGCCTTATAAGCTGCCGAAAATCAAAAAAAAAAAAAATTGGAATGCGCTACAAACGAAAGGAAGGTTAAGAAAAATTCACTGGAGTAAGAGAAAGGGACATAGTACTATCAAGGTAGTTATATATCTATCTTATAGAGTCTCCCTCAGGTCATTTGAAAAGAGAAGAGTTACTTTCCTTTTTATAGTAACTTGAAAGATAAAAAAAGACGTGGCACGTGACGGACATTGTTACATACCGCAATAATACGAGAAAGCAAGTGATAGCGGAAAAGACGAGTAAACATAACGTCCCTTTCCAGGATCAATGTTTGGTTGAATTAGATGATAGCAGTCCAACGAGATAATCACTAGAGAATACAGTCAACGACAATTGATGCAAGGAAATCGATCAGTGAAAGTAGCCAGCCTCTTAGCATGATAATGCTCGGAAAGAAAGTTTAGCTTTGGTGCAGTGAGCGTTGCTCACCAAATATTGGTTCTTCTGATTGTACTAATAGTCTGGAGAGCGGAACTATGGAATCCCTTTGGGAGATCATAGATGTACGGAAACCTTCACCTTTTCGCGATGCCCCTTACGAACGTTGATTGTTGCTTTTATGACTCTCACTTTCGAAAATTGCACAGTCAACGGCAAAGAGGGGTTTAAGGATCGGTATCTATAAGCTGGCGATAGATTTTTCTCTTGGTAGCTTTTTTTTGGAAGCATTATTTCCTCGAGAAATGATACTAATGGATAGCCTTCTGGAACGTGCGTTGTAATCCAAAGACAAGAGTGGCTTCGGCTGCGCACAGTAAGAGATCACTCAAAGCTGCACAGCATAGCGTAAGTTCTGTAATAGAAAGATGAGTCATGGGGGCGAGGTTGTCCAAAAATTTGGATTGCTCCTGGTACGAAGATGCATTACCCATCTGACTATTGGGATGAATGCCTTCTTACATGACCGCTGGGTATGGCATTCCGGGAGTAGGATGGTTGTGGTGGCTGTGGTTATTCCGATGAATCGCGGGGAACTAACCAAGAGGTATTTAGATAGGCCTCGACGCATGCCGATAAGCGAGAAAATTGCTCATACATATTCTTTATTTCGAGGAAGTCGTTTATCGCTTGTTAAGATAACTCATGTGCCATATGGTGTCGTGGGGTTATGCCTTCAAGGTAGAACCCTACGTAGAACTATATACGGAACCTGTACTAACAGTCTCAATTGCATTACCATTCTTAGAAGCATATTCCAAAAAGTGGATCTCTTTGTAGACAGAAAGGTTGACAATATTTTATATATAATTTTTTTATTACATATGCTGACAGAAAGACTGACAATACTTTAGATAAAATGCCTTATGCTATATTTTCTAAAAAAATTATCAATTTTACTAACAAATCGAAAAAAAAAAATTCATATTCTCATTGAAAGCTTTATAGAATTTTTAATGCTTTTTTCCCCAATGTTACCAGTGGCACGACAAAATTATTCTTATACATGTTTGAATATATAAATACATATATACATACATACATACATACATACATACATACATACATACATACATCCATACATACATACATCCATACATACATCCATACATCCATCCATCCATCCATCCATCCATACATACATACATACATACATCCATTCATCCATCCATCCATCCATCCATCCGTACATACATACATACATACATTTATTTAATAAAGAACAGTATAAAGACTTCAAATACTAACGAATGAAGTTTTAGTGCGAGTTAATAAATACGATATAGTTAATGCATGTATTTATATACTTGGCCACTATGAACAAAAGTAACTGTTCATCCGTCTATCTGCTTAAAGAAAAAAAAAAACATTTAAAAAAAGCGACTGACCCAACGCAAACGTAACTAAGAGAAGGTAAACAATTTAAAAAACTGCAATCGCTTTAGATTGAATTCGATATCCGCTACGTCTAGATCTAAAATACTTCATATATTTAATATCTGGATTTAATAAATAATGAAACGAAAAAAGTATTCGGCGCAATGGTGGTGTTAGTATTATGTATTGGAGTATAGTAAGTACCCCAAGCTTCACTTCCAAAAAAGGCTTATTACTTTTTAGATTATATTTTACCTATGAATAGGGGCATGCGTGCTCTTTAATTAAGCGAGGGGCGTCGTAACTTCGTAGCAACCCTAAAAGATCCTCTACCACTCGATTTTTGGAGAATTGCTGGATATGGGCGTAAATATATGATAACTTACTCAAGTTTCGATCTAATTAAGATATATAAATATATCAGTTGGTTACAGTACGGTTACAAATGGCCTAATAAATTTAATACATTTTCTTAGCCAAGAGATGGGCATAAAGAAAAAAAAAATGATTTTTTTTTTTAAAAGCAAAAAAAGAGTCAATTTTTTCTCAAGGTTTTTTTTTTTTTTTTTTTTCTTAATAATACCAAGAAAAGCTTTTGCCTTTTAATGTGATTAGGTAATAAACTCGCAACAACCAACCAACAACCAACAATCAGAGCGACAGCAGTGGCAGAGATTCATAACCGTGGTAAGTATACATTAATGCATACATAGTAAAGAAAAACAGAGGATTTTGTGTGAATGCTATGCTGGTTATAACAGTTATTCTTGAGAAAAAAAACACTCTCTCTTCACACACATAAAAGATATATCGACAACAACAGCACTGCAACAACAATAACAGCCACAGCAATAACACTAACCGCATTTCTAATAGAAATCAACAGTGTGGCATTTAAGCGACTGACTCCAAAGCAAGTAAATGAGCAAAAAAAAAAAAAAAAAAAAAAAAAAAAAAAAAAAAAAAAAAAAAACCTTCACATTCTCCAACACAGTCACGCACACATACACCTATGCGCCCATAGCTGGCTACATAGATATTAATTTCTGCGTCAGTTTGTTTGTTTGTTTGTATAAAATTGAAATTTCTGTGAAATGTGCATTTTGTTGATTTTATGGCCTTTGCCATATTCAGATATGTGTTATTTCCGAATATCAGTTAAGCTCTTGTTTTTTTTTTTCTTTTTATTATTATAATTTTTTTTCTCTTTCGATTTGATGAAATATACAACAATAGCAACATCAATAAAAGAAAACAAGTTTGTTTTTTTTTTTTTTTTTTTTTTTTAAATTTTCGTTTTTACCACCTTCACTTTAGCATAACGAAACAAAACGAAACTGTTTGTTGCCTCTACTTTATGAAGCTTAACGACAAACTTACTGTGCGCGCTTATATGAGCGTACAATATTAAGAGACACTAACACACTTACCTATAATGGAAAATTGTTCAATGACAATGTTGTTTATTTGTATCTTCGTCAGCTTTGAAATAATAGTTCGGTTTAACTATAAAAAGATTTAATTCTAAAGACTAAAGCTAAAAACGAAATATTCTTAAATCTATTCATTTATTGTCAAATTATTATTAAACCTAATAAAAAAGAATGTCATATGTAGATTTGAGTAAAAGAAGTGAATACACTACAGCATGACTAGGCCCACCGTTAAATAACACACACTAACACCACATTACAGTATATCATATAATAGACTTTTCAAAATAAAGATCTATACGGGAAATGCTCGGCAAAGATAGTCCGATCCGAACCATTTTCAATAGCGTTCGCCGTTAGCTCAAAAAATATCAAAAAATTTCATCAAAATATCTGAAAAATTACTGTCTGTTGAATACTAGAAAGCAGAATGGACAGATGGACAGACAAGCTTAAATCGATTCAGAATCATTTTCTGGATTCATTTTCTGCATACATAATAAAAGGCGGGTCTACATCACGTCCTTCTGGGTGTTACACACGTCCGCACCAACATAATATACCTTTGCAGCACAAGTCATGTAGGACTTAACAAGTACTTGGCATATCTAAGTTCAATTTTCAATTGGCTCGGTACATTTGAACTATCTATCGTGAGGGTATGGTATATGGCAAAAAAATCATTGGGTATGGAATACTGGGTAACTGCAAGTCTAGTCAGAAAGGCGGTTGCTTTCCGTAAAATACTTTGTAATTCGAAATACCGTACAATTATCTTACCAAAATGATAACTTTTCAATACTTTTTTGCTTCAAACTAGATTAACCTTTGCGTCAAGCTTGCTGAGTTCCAAGATAGATCCCCAGTGACATAATACTCGAACTAAATGAGAAATAGAGTCATACTAGATAGGGTGAAAAATTACATCCACCCTCGAGAAATTTACAAATAGATTACATGATTTTCTGATACCCCAGAGAAGGGAGTCCCTTTCAAACATCAGAAGATGACGTTACCTTTTGGTCCGCAACTCTTGCTTTTATGAAGAGATGATCAAACCTAGCTTAGTGAGAAAGATAGTGTGAACGGATATGAAAAATTGGTTTAATGGGACTACTCAGCATTCTTGCTCTTTCGCGGGCGCAGAGTAAATCGTCTAAGTGCTACGACTTCTTGTTCTCTCACGATACTGTCCGCTTGTGAAACAACCTTATTGTCAATCTTGACGATTCGTCTATCAAATCGCACATATACTAACACCACTTTCCTTTTTTTGCTACTTCTACTTATAGGTATTCCTGAGCTTCCTGACCAGGAAAAGAAATCCGCATAGACATAATACAATCAGCATCACATACGCATTAGGGTGTAAGAAGTGACTGAAAACTCGGTTTTTTTTTTTTCTTTTCGATTACAATAGTGAAACAAAGAATTTCTTTGTACCTGAGAAGAGACAACGTTCTTCTTTTCGTACACACTTTTTCGCTTAAAAAAGGTTTGAAGGTTCGATTTAACCATTGCTTCGTGTGCCTGCCCCACGAGAACGCTCACGGTTACAGAACATACTTGTTGACACTTATAGCTCCTCTTTTAATTAAGTTGGACTGTTCTAGCCGCAATCACGCCCTCGCTGTCCAAGGCAATTCATAGTCGATATTAAAAAGTGAAAAGAGAGGAGCGATCTCTCTCCAATAAACCGTAGACGCTAATACTCTCAGGGAAGAAGATACGGTATTGCGGCGTTAAACGCTGCTGTTTGCTGTTTAGAGTAGGATTGCAGTCCTCAAGCCAGGAGAGACGGTGCGAACAATAGCCTTTGGGATATATAAACGGTTAAGACTGTTGTCCTTCCAACAAGGATAACAATACGTACTAGATTGCGCTGCCTCTGGTCAAGAGTGCGCAATTGCAAACCACATTTGCACCTCCACCACCAAGTTACCTCGATGATGCAAAATTAACTGTTTGATCCCTTTTAGAGTACACGTACTGTACGGTCCTCGATTATATGTATTGTCATAAGAAGAGTACATATGATCGTCAGAAGGCACGTCCGCTCGTCGGTGGGTACGTCGTCTGATCGACGACAGAACATTAACATTTGATATATTAATCGTCGATCGGGTGACTAAACGTCAAAATGGTCGTAGTTCATGAAAAACTAATCTTCATCAGCTATCGAAAGCTGTCGCTCTCGATTAAATTTTAAAAAGGTAAACACTGCTTTGAGTTGATGGATATATATATCGCCAATATTTGATCGATGGCGTTGACCACATTATTATTTGCTTTCCCTTTTAAATGTTAAATATTAATTAATTTTCGAAAAATTGGATAATTCAATATTCAGGTCTCTCTCTCTCTCTCTCTCTCTCTCTCCCTCTAATCGATATGTAAGTTTTACAAAAGTTTGCTTAAACTAATCGATATGCATGTTGGGGCGAATCGAAAGCGAATCGAAAACGAATCGAATTTTCTCACATGTGTGTTCCTTTTGTCTTTTGAAAGATTACCATAACATGATACCGTACTTTCACTCCTTTCACTTTATTTGATTTGTTTTCAAGCGATGTTTTCTTTCAAAACTTTTATCAGTTGATTTTGAAATACTTTTCTAAATAGTTAAACATTAAGCGTAGCAATCGTCTGTTAAGTTAAATATAAAATAAACGAACAACTATGCAGAGATCAATTAAGGGGAACCAACGCCGTAGTACACATTTGTTTTTAAAGTACATTTTCTATGGTTTTCCATTGCTGTTATGCGGTTCTTCTTATATTGAGCCTATCGTGTGTGAGTTGAAATTTGGTAACGTTACCGATACTGGCTTGAATAGTAACCGCACAAGCAGCACAACAACAAGCAATAGCAAGTTAACGTTAGACGTACTCTCTTCGGCAAAGTTTATGCAATTTTCGAAAAGTATAAAAAAGTTGCCGCTTATAAAATGGGAAAATCCGAACAAGCGCAGTATAGAAAACACCATACAATTCATTTACTACAAGTGGGTATAAAGAAAATAACCAAAAAAAAAAAAAAAAAAAAACGACACTACACCTAAAAGCATTTATATACGTCTCCGCGTATATGCATACATATACACACAAACACACACATTAACACATTATATATATGTATATGTAAATTAGAAGAAGAAAAAAAAAATTTTAAATATTTTTTCTTCTTGTTCTTGTTGTTTATGTCTAGAAATGGCAAAATGCTATTTAAAAGCTCTAGTGCGGAGGAGCACAAATCTGTGGATATAACGAAATGCTCAAATGAAAAGATCTCAATGATTTTTCATGGCTGGATGGAAAGTTGTAACACTAACTGGGTCATTAAGTTGAGAGAGCGTGAGTTATACTTAGCAAAAGTTATCATTGTTTTTTTTCTTCTTTTTTTCAATTTTTTTTTGTTTTTTTTTTTTGCTAATGGTCTTTATATATTAGCATAGGTCTTACATATCATAGAGGTGGTTGTATTATATGCATAGATTACGGTTATTGGGCCGACGAGAATTATTTAAAATTATGGCGTAACTTCGATATCATAACTGAAGTTCTCTATAAAGAGATTTTATCCTTGATTCATAAAGGTCTCAATCCCCGGCAAAGTTTTCTCTTCGGCTTCAGTTATGGTGGGCATATTGTTTCAACCATAGGCCGCCGCCTACCATCTAAATATAAATTTAAAAAAATTGACAGTACGTCCTATAATTTCCCATTTTTTACTTTTCCCCTACGCAACAGACCCTTCTTCTTAACTTTCTTTTACTTTATTTATTCAAAAAAAAAAAAAAAGTTTGCGATATGGCTGGGCCGGGTTTCGACTTTTTTACCGATCATAATCATAAGGATGCTGCCGACAATGTTCAATGCTATTATTCGAGTATAGGCAAGGGCTCCCGATTCTATAATTGCCATCAGAATATACGTTTGGGTCAATGCGGTTATACACAACCGGCGAGTTTAACTCAATCACTATACAGCAGTCACGGTTTATGCGTTCAAATATACATCAATGCTTTCGATCATCCATTTTATGCTTTGCAAAACCCGCCACGCTGGTGTGCAACTGCTAATCCTGCCCAGAATTTACCCAAATACTTTACAATCGGTTATAAAGAATCAGGCTATAGGTGAGCAGTGCAACCCAGTGCAACATATGCAAATAATTGCAAGTTTTATTTTCCAGGCATATTCATGGAGATATTTTTGTACCTACCGGCCTTCAATATCCATATAATCTAAGCAAAAGGCAATTGGCCCGTTTTCAAGCTCTTCACGGTTATTAGGTGGGAAATTGCATTTACTCTTTGTCGGAAAATTTGTTTAATAAAAATCTCACTTAATATAAATAAACCGGAAACTGTGTTTGCCTTCATGGATGAATCAAAAATCACCAAGAATTTTTCTATTGCGAGCGTTCTATCAACTATCAAATGGCTTTTGCGTGTGCTGGTAATGCAGGTGATAGTTTGCTGGCAATTCCGATGACAAGTTTGTAAAGCATCTTTCATGAGGAGTGCTATTTTTTCTACTCTTTACTCTACTTATAGCATAAGGATATGCTAATTTTGTGAGGACTTAAGCAAAGACTTGAGATAAACTCACCCTTTATTGTACCGACCGATTAACAGTCACTTTCTGAGTTGATCAAAGCTTATCTGTCCTTCCGTCCATCCGTCCGCCTTGTTTCCTTGTCATCCATTTATAGGCCGCAGCTTTTGAGATATTTTGATAAATATAGTCACTCATATAATCGCGTTTCCAAAGAAGATATTTTATGGGAAGTGGCTCCGATCTGAACCATTTCAATAATGTTCGCCCTTGGGCCAAAACATGTCAATGTAGCGAATTTCATAAAAATATTTTAAAAATTTCGGCCTGTAGATGGAACACAAGAAAACAAGCTGAGCAGACAGAGAGACAGACAAACTTGGATCTATGCAGAAAGTGATTCTGTAGCGATCGGTATAATAAAAGACGAGCCTATTTCAAATCTTGCTGCGTATTGTACACATTCACACAAATTCAATACATTGTTGTACCACAAGGGGTGCAGGGTGTAATCATGGAGAAGTTGAAGAAGTTTTGACTAATTGACACAAGAAATATGTATAAATGAAATACAAAATCAAAGGTATAAACATTTTTCGAACACAAAAATAGCACAAAATAAGCACAAAATAGCTGAAAATAATCTTCTCTTTCTTTCTTTTTCGCTTACCCCTTTCAACTTATCTGTACTTCATATTAGTAAACTTGAGATTTACTTGAGATATTGTTTTAATTGGCTTCTTATAGATCCCCTTCGATACCAAGCTTCTTTAATACCTTCTGCCCAAGTTTTACTTTCATAAGGTTCCTCACGAGCCTAAGATGAGGACTTTGTGCTGACCATTCGGAAGCTTTCATAGTCTCTTAGGAAAACCGCAAATCAATTCTTGCGAATGCTTTGCGCTAACAAACCGCACATGGAATCCAAAGTGCACTCTTGTCTTGTATCTTTTAAAACGTCCAAGTATTGGAAAGCAGTCTCTTTTTACGCTCCATTCTTCCAATGAGCTCTACTTTCCATGGCGGTTGAAAGTATCACAAACTGTTAGAATGTTCTCCCTAAGGCTAGCGACTTTCGTTGTACATTTGAACTTTTGAATAGTGTTAGAACACTGCGTCACCTTGTCCAGCTCTTTCAGCCGCCTCATATTATTTGCTTCCAGAAATGTATGTCGCCATGCTTTACCCGATCTGTATACGTTACCGGAAAATGTTTCTTCATTCTTTCCGAAAAAGCTTCACTTAGAAGCATCACTCAGAAGCGTGATTCCACGCATCCAAGGTCACGTGCCTACTTAGGTAAATTCCTCCACAAGCTTAACATGCATTTCACTTCAATTTTGCGAGAAATTTCTTCATTCATTCATTCTGTTTCATTTAAGTGAAACAGAATCCCTATTGATTAACTTTAATTGTATTGGACAATATTTATCTGAAAGACCTTCACCATCTTGACCTTTCCTTCTTGACATCGAAATCATTCTTTTTTTGCAGGAACCAAATAAAGCTTTCTGCCCCCTATAGCTTTTAACAAAACTCCTAATGAATTTAAAATACAAAGCAGTCAGAACCGAATTCTAATTTATATATATATGAAGTTTGTGTGATTGTATGCAACACCCATAAGAACAAGAGATAGATCCACATTTTATGTCGAATATTTTGTACGCTTGTCTGTCCGTTTGTCAATCTTGTTTTCTTATATTCAAACTGCAGGTCGTAATTTTTGCGATTGATGAGATTTGACAGACTGACATATTTCGGATCGGACTAGTTTCTCGATCACTTCTCATATAAGGCCTCTATTTTGAAAAGCTGTTTTATTAGTAATTGTGAGGCGGTGTAGAGTTGTTAATGATGGGCCGTGACCCTCTATAGTGGTTTTATTTGTTTGTATTTCAAAAAAGTATTAAAACTCTTTAATTATATAATCAAGTTAAAGTTTATTAATCAATAATTAATGATTAATTAATTAATATAAATCAATCGCTTATTAATTGAGATTAATTATGATTAAAGAAAAGCTTAGTACTAATAACAAGACTATGAAGTCTCTTTCGGTACAAACGATATAAAAAAAAAACGTATGAATGCATGAACAGAGAAAAAAGCAAAAAAATAAAAAAAAAAAATTAACATAAATTACATAATTACTAGACATATTCAGAATTATAGAAAATTCTGATTGCTATTCAAAAACTTATTCACATTGCGATAGTGACAATAGTGCTAGCGAGTTCCATAGGTAGTTAGAATGTTGCGAAAAAAATGCTTGATGATTTTAAGTACTTATGATAGGAGCGAATTAAATTCATCATTAAATGTACTTTACTTCCGTTCTTCCGTTTTGCCGGGTTGTAAAGAAAAAAACAACTAAAAATCCTACGGGCGATCATTGCCTACCCTAACTACACCAATTCGCTTGATGCAGTCATTCACTCATTTTCTGAATAATGCGCCAAAAACTATTCATTATTTTTATGAGAAAGCATAATTTCATCATGTATTGGAGGTGAGGCAAGACATGGCAAATAATGTGGACCAAATTAAGTAAACTACATTTACTTGCCAAAGTTGTTATCATTTTCGAATTACTTCTGCTTTCTACAAACCAAAAGTTCGACTTTGTCGCCATAGAAGGGCTTGCTTTCATAAGAGTCTCTGTATATGGTGCGATCATGTAATGTTAATTCTCCTTTAGACCTTTTCGGCATTCCAAGTCTATTTTTTCATCAGAATAGAGCTACGTAGTCCAAATTCGAAAGGTTTATATTTTATGCCACATTTTTTATTGTAAAGGAATTTTCATCAAGAAGTACTGAAAGTTAGCCTTTTATGCCATGTAAAAAAACCCCTTTCCGTGGGATATGGCATGGGGTTCAAAAAATTGACGCATCCGTTCCCAGATTTTGATTAGAATGCCGAAACACTATTACTAAACGGTTTTAGTCGTGAAATTCGAAAAATTACATGGCTTTTCTCGTTATATGGGGAGTGATCGAAAAACTGGCCCGAACCCAACAATTTTCAATAGCGTTCGTCAGTGTAGCAAATTTCATCAAAATATCTCGAAACATCCGAGCTTAACACAGAACTTAAGAATGCATGGGCATCAGACAAACGGACAGACGGACAGATACATTTAGATGGGTGTAATGACTGGCGGGTTCATCTCGAGTCCTTCGGCGTGTTGCATATATCCGCACCACAAGGTGTGTACGTTACAAAAACCCTAAAGTTTTGACCTCATCAGCGCTGATTTCTGCTTAATTTTAACTCATGACTTTTCTGGCACTTAGACTCTATACCGTGTTATAAAAAAAAAACTTATTTTCCTGTCAAACTTTCTTCTTTTTGTTTTTTTGAAATATTGTCTTTTTTTTATGTTAAATTTTTTATTTTATCAATTAATTGAATCGTTATTTTTATGTTTGCAATAAATAAACTATCACTTCTATGTTCTGTTAATTGTTTTCACATCATGTTATGTTCAATAAATGTGATGAAAAACACATTTATGGCTATTTTCGATTTATTTGGTTTTCTATGCAAAAATCTTCATTCCGATATAAATCGTTCTATAAGGAACTGATCTACCGTATAGAAAACAAGAGATTTGTGTAATTTATCAAAGTTTTGGTTTACGTTGGTGCTACCCGTGAGTTCGAGTTTTGGTTTACGTTGGTGCTATCCATGAGTCCGTAGCTGTGGTACTCGTCCCTTTTGGTACTTTTTTGTTATTAAAAATTATTCAGTGTTTTTTTTGTTTTTGTTTTTATTTTTCTTTTTAATTATATTCTGAAAACTTATCTAAATGATATTTTATTATTAATAAATAAATGAAGAATAAAAATAAAGTTCTTTATAAACAAAAAAATGATTTTTTTTTTTGCCTAAATTGACAAAAACCTTTAAAATAAAAAAAAAAAAATGTTTTTTTTCCGTATTTTGATAAAGGCATGTCGCCATATGAAGCATATCTCAGGTATGGCTTCAAATTAATATGCGTCGCTTTCTCACTTGTTATAGTTCAGTACAAACCTGATGCCATAATAAAGAAAGTCTCTTCCGTTAATGTATGTAGATATCGATGTATATATGAATGTATAAGTGCAAATCTATCAATGTGTGTGTATATATATATATATATATATATATATATATGTGTGTGTGTTTGTATGTGTGCGTATGCGTATGTGTAGGTTTAGTCTTTTATTCAAGGTCAACAAAACTTGTCTTGCCAGTTTTAATAAAAGAAAATAAGTGAAAACAAAGTAAAAGAATATGTACACATATACATGTACATACGTATCTATCTGCATACTTTTTATAAAATTACCATTAAAAATATTGAAATTTACATTTTATTAACAATTAACAATCAAGCCAATGTGACGTTAAGATGTATTCGTGTACAGCGAATGCATTTTTTCTTTTACTTTTTTGCTTTTTTGCTTTTTTGCTTTTGTTGTTCAAGTTAGTGCTGCAAAAGTATTGAATAGAAAGGAAATGTAGGCATTTTGTTTTTGTAACTTTTGCCATAGAAACAAGATTGAGGATTTAATGGTTCTTACGAACTTTTACATAACTGCTTACGTATATTTTTTTAACACCCTATACCGTTTGTAGTGCCAAACGTATATTACGATGAACTTGAGATAGATTCATCTGTTGTCTATATCAAATCGATCCAAGCTTATCTATCCATCTGGCCGTCTGTCTATCTATCTGTCTTGTTTTCTTGGGTTCAACGTACACGTTGCAATTTTGAAACATGGTTTGTTACTCGAATATGTTTTGGACCAAGCTATTAAATCGCTATTGTTCGGATCGGACCAATTTTTTATTTTTTTCACTGCTTTATCATGTGACATCTTATTTTGAAAAGTCTTGATATGAATAATTGTACTAAGCAAAGTGATGTAGGGTATTTCGTATAGCGCCATGTCTCACTATATTGTTTTTACTTACTATTTATGTATTCTTTTCCATAAATAACATTTTTGCGTAGAAAATTTTCCATAGTAACTCATAGTGTATTGCTTTCCTGGGACAGTCTGCAAACAATAGGAATGCATCTCAAAAGCGAAATAGTGTATTGGATCAATTCTTGATGAGGTTAGCCTCCTGACGTTTCAAGAGTCTTGTATGGAACCTATTGTATGATAGAGATTGTCTCACTTTCACTTAAGGTAGTTGAAGCTTCGACTTATCACCGGGGATCGTAGTACTAAGGTGAAGCGATATCTTGTCCCTATTCATACCAAGATAGAGAATATTTTTAATGATATTTCGTAGCCCATCACTTTATACGAATACCTTGCCTTACTAGTCTCTGCTTTCTGAGAGATATGTGGCTTATATTGCTTTCCGTTGATTTGTCTTTTTCGGAATAAAAAACAAATATCCATTAAAAGTAAACCCTTTCTCTTCTTGTACGAAATGGGATCTTAGTCGAAATTTCATTACGAAAGCATGTTTTTTTTTTCCTTTTTTGTATATGATCAGCCACTTGAGGGAAGCCCTTTATACGCGTGAGTACGAAAACGGTCAGGGAAGCTTGCAAATAGAAAAGGATAGTAGGAGGGAATAGTGTTTGTGTAGTGTTGGGGTAGTGTGTCGTGAGATATGTAGGCAACTCCAGGACGAGTGGGTGGGAACGTTGAGAAGGTTTTGTAAACCTGTTAAAGAACTTAATTGGTGGTCCAATCTCCCTAAGCCCTGCGAAATGCTTCCTGTACCATGCATAAGCAGTACACGGCCAGCACTACGCCGATGCTCGAGGATATCGAGTGTTTTGGACAAACTTTCGTCGCCCCTGAGCATAAATTCATCCATTCATCCATTTACAAGCCCTCTTAGCTTGCATTTTCTACACCTTTACGTAAAATCTTTTAAAAGAGTTCGAATGAAAGCTTCACTTTCCCCTAAGGTCTATAATTTCTTGGAATTTCCATGGAAGGAAATTGTTATCATATCGATACTAACTTCTAAAGATACCTTATTGCAGAGAGAAATGAAATCGTGTGCCTAGGAATATATAATAAATATAGATATGAAATTTGGTTCGACGCTATTCCGCAATATATTCAAAGCTCGTTATATTACTTTAACCGGTTGATATGCATACATATATTTACCAATGAACATACATACATACATATGTATATTGTTTCGTATTAATTTCTTTTCAAATGTTATATAAATTCTCTATAATTGTATATAAAAACTATGTTTTCCTCTTTTAGAAATTAAACTAAAGCATTTATGCAGACTTTAGGCACAAATATATATACATATAAATATACCCCAGTCTACACACAAATTATATAATAATAATAAACAATACAATAGCAATCATAAAAGGAATGGTTTACAAAACTTTAAACAGCGCAAAGAAAATAACGAAAAAGCGATTACACGAAAAACCCATAGACAGATAAAAATCTCTCCCTAAAAGAAATACGTTTATAAGTGAAATGCGTTAAAAAGACAAAAAGAAAAAGCAAAAACAATTTCGCAATACATATAAATGAAAAGAAAAAAAAAACAAAAAGAAAAAGAAAAACAGAAATTTCTCATACGATGAATCCTCTGCACACATTCAAAGCTAAAGTAAAATAGACACACGCACGTATACACTTATTGAGGCCTAGCTGAGCGCTTACAAATAAACTAAATTCATTTACTTATTAAAACAACAACAACTAAAACTGTTAATAAAACTCTCTGGCCTATAAGGGCAATGCAAGAAAATAAAAATTAATTCACATATATATATATATATACACATATGTATGTATGTATGTATGTATGTATGTATGTATAAAACAAGAAGTATCAATGGTTTTAAGTTTATGATTCATCAGTAACATCAGCTAAGCAGCATTACATTAACATTAGATCGTAGAAAGCTTTTTAAAATTCATTCTCTTCTTTTTTCTCCACAAAAGTAAGTGAACGAAGAGAGCGAGAGAGAGAGAGAGACAAAAGGAAAGAGCTCTCTATGATTTTCTTTTGAGTGTTAAAGTTGAGTAATTGTAAACTTTTTCAAGAGTAATTTCACGAATGTAACGATTGTTCGCGCGCAGATCGCGAAACCGAACAATAGCTTTTGAGAGAGTTCGATGATAAAAGGCATACACCTAGACATTTTTTTTTTTATGAAAGTTTTGCAACAAATATTATTGAAAAATTCTCCACAAAGAGAGGTGTGGAGAGAGCGGTAAGTTTGCGTGCGCGCTTGTAGCTGCCTGTGAGTGCATGTTGTGTGTGGTTGTGTGTGTGTGTGTGTATGTGTGCATGTGTGTGTGCCTGTGTACGTATGTGTACACATAGTAATTGGAAATGTTTGGTTCGTTGAATTGGAAAAGATCACTTGAAAAAGAAGAAGAAGACGAAGAAGAAGAAGACGACGAAACGGCAGCGCGGAGAAAATAAACGTATTTAGTACAACTGTGCAGTTAAAGCGAAAAAAACAAAAAAAAAAAGAGATGATATTCGCAGACGTATATAATGAATTGAATGAACTAAACACCCAGCGAATAACAATAAAAGCTATGCATAAAGTTTTCCATGCAGTTTGTTTTAGACCACGAAATGTGTTTACTTTTAAGTTTGGGCACAGTAAGAAAAGTGATATTTAAGCAAGCACATCGGTAAATCTCTTAAGTGTGTCGTTGTGGAAAAAGTACATTTAGAGATTTTTTTGTTTTCTTTTTTTTTGGTACGATTTTTCCTTTTCTCATTTCGGTTTTTCTTCTTTTTTTTTGTTTTTTTTTTCTACTACGTTCTTTTAATTGCTAAATAGATCTTAATTTTTTTTTTGTTTTTTTTTTCAGTTTATAGTTTAAAGCGGTTGTAGTTTTGTGTGTGTTTTTTTTTTTATTTTTTTTTTATTTTATTTGTTTTGTCTGCCGCGTTGTTATTGTTGTATTGCTGCTATCGACTTTATATACGTGCTCATGCTATTCAATGGTGTTTCACAATAATCTTCGCCACAATTATTCAAGAAAAGTGAATTGAATTGTAGTGAATCAACCGTACATACATTAATAATATATATAGTATAACAAAATATTAGTTTTTGTAAGTAAAGTGTGTAAAGACAGTATACATACATGTATATATATATATATATATATATACATACCTGCATACATATATGTATATATATATTTATTCATCACGAGTGTGTAAGCACTCGTTAAGCTAAGCGAAGAGGGGAAATAAAAAAGAATTTCTACACATTTCAAGTGAATGTGAGTGTGATCATAACGCGCTCGCTAAGATGCAACATCATTACCATCCATCCACATTGTTTTACAAGTGCATGTGTGTAAATTAGCAATATAAGTGAGTGTGCGAACGATATATATATATATATATATAAATATATACACATGCATGGAAAAAGTACAAAGAAGTATTATATACAAATAAATGAACAAACAGAAAAAATAGCATCTATTCCAAGAAACCGAGAACGAAAGAGAGAGTGAGAGAAGATTTGAAAAAAAAAAAACAAGAAAAAAAGTTAATAAAATAAATAAACATTTTGATAGAAATTTTCAAGCAAAAGAATTTGTTTCTGTGCCTTCGGTTTGAAAAACAATTTCGAGATTTTTGCATTTTGGATACCAGAAAAAAACATTGTAAATGAAAGAGGTGAGTGAATTATAAAAGCAAAACTCAAATTTCTTTTATGTAGGTCGTGTCTGCACACATGCTTATGCACATGCTTGAGCATGCTTGAACACACATATTACACATCGTCATCTATACGCGTATTTTATTTATTTATTTTTTTTTTTATATATAAAAAGCAAACATATGACGTCGATTAAAAAGTATTGAACCTTTAAGAGGAGAGGTTAACATGCGGTTACTTTATTTATTTAATTCGAACTCACATAGTCGGCATTACGGTTACGGAATATTTTTAAGGAAAGCTTCCATCTATTTGTGTCAAGAGAATGTGGTGTAGAATAGATAAGAAAAGGATTGATGCGTGTTTATAACCTGCCAGCAACATAAGCAGAACAGTCTGCATAGGAGATAGTCACCACTACACTCAAGAATATGAGACGTTCTATATTAAGGCTTTTATGAACGATACTGACTGATACACTTTTTGATTTAGTTGAAGACTTGGGAACTTGACTTTTTTTCACCGATATTTAGGACATTGTCCGATTTAAAAAGCAGTATATGATTTAAAATAGGCCCTTCTTTATGTCTAGTCCAATGCTCACAGACTTCACCGCTAACTAGATAACTCTGTGACATACGATTGTTTGATCTACTTTTACTTTTTTTGCAAGATGACAAGTGAGTCTCTCTCAACTTATTCGGCGAATTTTCAGTAGGGTGAATAAGGCAGTCAAACCTATTCATTCACTAAGTCGGTTATGTCCCACTATGATAAAGTTTGCTAATATCGAGCTAGGAGTTATTTGGCGACTTAATATACACGAAACAAGCGACATGAAATTTGAAAAATAAAAAATAGATTATAGCTATAGTTCCGAGAGGCGAATTAAACTGGAGAGATCTCGTACGTCAAATAAAAATCTGTGCGAGAGATACTGTACGAGAAAAGCGAATGAGCGAATAGTATTCGACCGCCTACGAGCACATTCACTGTGTCGAACTTGTATCCGAGCGAGTCATACCCGAAAGACTACGTTCGTATGCAAATACGTATGATCGAGTTGCTAGGCGAGCTAATCATGCCCCAATTTTTACTTGAATATTACGTCTGAGTTACGAGCGAGTTGTAGGCCAGAGTATCTGTCCGACTAAACGATAAATTAGTTATAACCTGGAGATTACGTACAAATTTCGCATGAATAGGGTTCTATTCAATAAATCATGACAGATTTATTATCGAGAATTTATGTCCGTGTGAGCTGATCGAGTTATATCCGAGAGACCTAATCCACACTACCTATGACCGCGTTGGTATATGGTTAAGGCCGCCTAAAATTTTAAATATTATGTTTGAGGTGTGGACGAGTTGCATTTTGAAGACCCTGTCTGGGTAATTATGAGCCCATCAGAACAGAGAGATTACGTTCATATTTCCCATGATCGAGTTCATATTCCGATAAATCCAAGTCCAAGTTATTACCGCGAAATTAGATCTGATTAATACAAAAGCCAGTTATATGCGAGATATTTTGTTATAGGAAACTATGAGCGAACTAGAATCGACGTTATCGTGCTCGAGAGCCTTCTGACTGAGTAAACCCTAAGCGAATTACAACCAAGTTACAAAACGCTGAAGCTTATTAAGATGAGAGGCTTCGCTTTAGCCATTTAAGATTGAATTCTCTCTGAAAGTTTTCGCCGTTACGTCTTATTGTAAAAGTAAAATATAAATGAAGTTTCTACAGAAAATAGTTGATATATATATATATATATATATATTTCACAAAAGTACATGACATATCATATTCAAAAATATTAATGTTTAATAAAAATACATATTCACACATAACGACCTTCACTTGAAGTTTTTTTTTTTTAATATTTTATTTCTTTATTATTATTTCATTTCACAAAATTTCAATACGTATTTTTCTTCTTTTATATTTTCTGTATTCAACATAAAATAGTTTCTTTGTTTCGTCTATAGTCTTCAGAAAATTGTTACTATTGTATATAAGTGTGTGCGCTACATACATATCCATATACATATATATATATATATGAATGTGTGTGTGTGTGCACATAAACAACTGGAAAATAGTTAATTGTAATAGTGGTAGTGCTTCGCTTTAGCTGGTGGTAGTAATTGGTGGCTCTTGCTAGTTTTAGTTAGCGTTAAAAAAATATTACCACTTTTTTAAAAAAGTTTCACAAAAAAAAAACATAATTTCGTAAGTGTTTTTTTTTTTTTGTTTTTCGAATTATTATTGTGTTAATGCAATCACATCTCTCAATACATATATGCAGACGTACATATTCGTATATACAAACACATATATATGTATACATATATGAATAAAGCAAGCGGCGGCAAAAGCAACCGCGACAAATGGCATACAGAGAAACAGCGGTAACAGTACAGACATATCTTGCATGGCTCTGTACGTAGGGACCAAAACAACCAGCCAGACATCAACCATCATACTATCCAACCACAATAACATTCTCGTTGTTGTTGTGTAAAGAGATGGTGATTGGAGCTTTTTGTGAAAGGCAGACTTTAAACACTAGAAACTCGCACACACGTATTCATGCATATTTACATACATACATACATATACACACATATGCGCGCAGCCATAGTCACGTAAAAAGCAGTAGAGAGATCGTCATCACGTTGCTGTTGCGATCATACTTTTTTTTTTTTTTTAATGCCAAAACTTTCGAAAAGTTTTTTTTTCCAATTTTTTAAAGGTATTACCACATACATGTGGTTTTCAGTTCATGCATGTGTGCGTTGTATGTATGCGCCGTTAATAAGTTATATGAAGAATTTATTGAGGTTTATGTGCAAAGATGTAGCAATAGAGAGTAGATTGTTCAATGGTATGTGAATGGCTTTAAGTGAGAGCAAAGTGTAAAATGTGAGAGAGAGAGCGAGAGAGAGAGAATAACAATAAGGAAGAGTATCTACGCGAACGAGTGAGTAAGAAAAAGAAAGAAAGAAAGAGAGAGAGAGAGAGAGAGAATATGTAAAAGTTAAAATCTAACTATGTTGATCTAGCAGACTTGAATAGCAAATCATTTAAACTTTTAAACGTTAAACGGTCTAAAACAGAGACCTAGAGTTTGAATCACAGTGTTGGGAAACCTTTCTTTGTTAAATAGTGTTTATTAAATGATTTTTTTTATTTTTTTATTTATTTTTTTTTGTGATAGATAAAAACACTGCGCTAGCACATACTTATTTTTGTATGTTGAAATCTTTACGAAAAAATCATTTAAATAAATGATATCGCATTTTTAGAAGGAATAGTAGGTCTGACCTTCTTTTTTACATTACCAATATAATTACATATAAAACGAATGACATAGTGACAATGCACATATACGTATATATTAATACAAAGTTAAAAAAGCGCTTCTAAGTTTAATTCACAATCAATTTAATCATGTTTCCCCTTCTCCTTTTCCTTCGCCTTGGTTTCTCTATAAAATCTATAAACTTTTCACAAATAATTCACAGGTCGTTGCTTGCTGCTCGTGTCAGAGCAATAATATAAAAACTTGAAAAGAAATTTTCCGCGAAAAGTTATTTTAAATATTTTCTGTTGCGTTGTACAAAAGATGCGGTAGTCCAGATGCCTCCTGAAAGATGTGTAGGCATTCCTCATAAATGTTCATATATATCCTATATATCGCTTGTAGTGGAAGGGCACATTAAGTTTGTGCGGATGTATGCAAAACCCAGAAGGACTTGAGATACACTCATCTTTTATTGAGAATCGCTTATTGATTCGTTATAAACTTTTCTGCCCAGGCGTCCATATGTCCGCCTTGTTTTCTTGTGGTCGACCTATGTTTGGCACATGGAAAATGGTTCGGACCGCCTTTTCCAGGACTCCACATATAAAGCCATTACATGAATAACTGCTTCAGGGAAATTCTGTAGGGCCGTGTCCCGCTATTATGTTTTTATTTGTTTTTTATACAGTTATTACAGTATTTCGCCTGTCTATGATAAGGAAAGGCTGAGTTTTCTTGTATTTTTTTCGTACTTTGTTGCTGTGGATTGTTTTCTTTTCGCAATGGGATTATTTCAGTTTCCTAAAAAAAAAAAAAAAATAAAGCTTTTGAAGTGAGCTAATTGAGCTGAAAATAGTCTAACACTTTCGCTATATTTATTTCGTAATGCTGCTTGTATCAACCACACATAAGTATCAAGTTTTTCATTATTTAAACGTATGCTTTATCAAGTAGTTAAATAGCCAGATGCGTCCACCTGCTCCCAAAACAATTCGTATTGAAGCAGCACATCGCGGTTACGATACGTTAAAAAACCTTTGTGGGCATCATATAGGAGACTGGACGAGAAAGAAAGCTATAACCGTCTTAAGGACGATTCTTTGCCAGCTACAACTTGGTGTGTCGACGTTTTGGGCTAAGAATCTTTGCGTTAAGATGGTGTTTTTTTTATTAGTGTGGTGGTGATAATTCCAACAGGGACAACTAAATCGACTTGAAATCCCGGGAATAAGTATATTTGTAGCCTCCAGGAACACTGCTTGCTAGATATGTTAGAAAGAGGCAAACAAAAATTTGTATCTTCCGGTTATGATTATAAAAATTACAATAAAATATTTTGATGATTGTAGACCGAGTTAGTGTATCGAGATCATTTTTACGCTCATCTCTTAGATGACCCTGACAAGTACTTTAACAGGCTTTGGAGTAACATCTGTTGTCGATGATTACCTACAATTTTTTACCTAAATCAGGCCTGGCTGTGTGGCATGGCCGACTAAGAATATAAATGTCAAGCTACAGTTTTTTCGGACGGGTGGACATAAGTAAATTGGACGAAGACGTTATTCTTATTAACAACCAGGCAGACGAGCGAGCGTGTCTAAATCGAATCGAGCCCACATTCTTATTAAGAATTTCTCTGGCTTCTGATGACTATTCCTAGACGCGATAAATGGAAGATGGCGGATGTGAAAAAGAAACTGTCAAAATCTTGTGCTGTCTAAACAACATCAAGTGCACATATTAGGATTTCCCTTTTTTAACAGATGAAGCAACCGATTTTTGCCTTCTTGACGGCTTCTTACACAACTCAATTCTATTGTTCATAATTTGCAACATATCTCAAACAACAACTGATCTTTCGGACAACAGAAATTCACCTCAAGGCGAGTGACGTTTTTATATTTGGTCTAACGAAGAATTCATTTCCAATAGTTTATTAAATGTCAATACTTTCACTTACGGGATCTCCTCAGTGTATGATATAGACGTGAGTTCCCACAAGCCAAACCGTACGGCATTTGATACTTGGCTGAGTTAGTAAACATGCAGAGATGTATAGATTAAAACTGAAACATCCTGAAGGTGAAGAAAGTTTTATGGAAGACGGCTTGATTCTAAAAATATCAATACTTAACTTGCTAAAAAGTGCTTCCGATTTTCTTTAAAGCATTTAGTTTTGCTCATCTGAATAATAGCGATTTTTAGTGTTTCCCTTTCCCGAGTTGTACTACTTTTCGGTTACTATTCTATATCCAAAAAGACGAACAGAAACTTTTCTAATTCTTAGCAATATCCAGTGGGTCCAGGTTAACCTAGTACATCGTTTTATATACAATTTGACACCACTTCATAAACTGATCGCAATCGTGTTGTGAACCGACACACGAACAGACGAGCATTGCTGAATCAATTTCGATCTATAGGTTGGACGAGAAATATATAAATTTGCAGACAAGCAGATACTCAAAGCAGAAGATCACAAGAGATTACTAGGATTAGGTAAAAAAAAAAACACATTTTTTGTTTGTTCTGCAAAACTCCACTTAGTTTACTTCAAAAGTTTTATACTGAGTTTAACGGTTCTGTAAGACTTCGACGTCTTTTATGTTAAGACACTGAAAATACGCCCTATTTTCGGCGATGAGCTTATCATTTGATACAAATCCTCTTTCGTAGAGTATCCGTGTGTGATTTGCAAACAGATAATACTCGCCAGGGGACACAACAGGAGAATACGACGTGTAAGAGAGCAAACCAAACTTCACTTCATACAATTTTCCCGCTATAGCTAAAGGTGCTGGGTTGTGATTAAAAGCCGTCTCCATTCGAAAACCGGTCACTTCATGTATTAGCTTTGATTCAATCGCAACTCCTGAGTACAGTGCCTTTGGTATCTCAAGGATGTCAACTCCGTCAGTTCCACACAAAAGTAACAATGAAACCATTATAGGTCGTATTAAAATAATCCGAATGAGACGACACTTTCTTCCTTAGTCAAGCCGTCGTATACCAGTCAGTCAGTTTAGTGTGTTAATAACTGAGTCGCGTGGCCAGAAAAAAGATGCCATTGTTTTCCCGGGTTAATCCTAAAAAAAAAGATGGCATGACCTCATAATAATGTTAATATTACCATGAACATAAGTAAACTCTTCTCGTATCCTTTCTTGGGAACCCTTCACGGAACAATTGAATAGAATGAAGTTTCTAGAAAACCAAGGGATTTTCTTCTGGAAAAGTTTTATTTGCTAAGTTGGTAAATAAAGCAAAAAGCTTTTTAAATATTTCCTAACATGATTTGAAAATAACTTCGTCTCTGCAAAGGATTTGCTTTCAACCGTACTATATATTACAACTCAAAACTATTATTCACTTTTCTACTACCATCACAGAGAAAATGATTATCATTCTTGCTTGAATTCGCAGATCAGGCCGAAGTTAAAAAACACAAAATGTCCTCAGCACCATACAAATGTGTTCAACAACGAATTTCGTAGTCCGCTTCTTTTCCTTCCTTACGGCTGCAAGAGTTAGAAAGTTTTTTAGGTGATTAGTTAGGTGCTAGGTCCAAATCTTAGGATAAATTACAAATATTTTTTAGTTTCGCACCTTAAGACCTGACTGGTACAAAGTTGAGTACTTTTAAAAATAGCCGAACCGTTTCCCTTTTCTTTGTAATATTAATAAGCCAAATCGTGGAACCAGATTGATTTCGTATATATGTAATTTGAGCCGCTAAACTTTTCTAAATTTTTATAATTTCTGAATAACGAGCAAAAATTCACATATTGTTTTAAGAAAAACGGAGTTGCGTTCAGTTTATACAACGAGGTCCATTGGTCCATTTTGAATATTAACCTGCGTGCAAAAGCTCCCCATTTGTCTACCAAATTTGAATTCGATATCTTCATTTATACGATCAGGAGAGGGCCAACATGAAACACTACACAGACACACAGATGGACAGACATGGCTTGATCAATTCAGAATTTCGCGCTGATGAAGATTATATATATATTGCGTAGGGCCTCCTTTTGAACGTTGCACACATTAGGAAAAAAAAAAAAAACGAAATGAGTATATCCTCATCCTTCAGTGACGGGTGTAATAAGGTACAAATGCCTTTTGCGATCTGCGTGTTGAGTATATACAAACAGTTAATTATAAAAATTATGAATTTCGCATAATCACCGGTAAGGACTAAACGATTAATAGCGAGTAGTGCTCAAGTACAAAAATATAACGGTAGCTCCCAAGCCAAGCTTTCCCTTGCAAGTTAGTAAATTTAAAACAACAAGTGGAACCGTCATAGTGGGCCATGACAAGCCATTAAATACCCTACATCACCTGTAGTGCGCTATGGCAAGAATTTAATGGCTACTCCCACGATAAGCTTATTCTTGTCTATCATAAACAAGTTAGTAAATTTAAAAGAACAAGTGGAAACGTTATAGTGGTCCACGGGCTGCCTTTAAATATCCTACATCACGTCGCAGTTATTCATAGAAAAACTTTTCAAAATAAGGTGTTATATGAGAAGTGGCCGAGAAAATCTTCCGACACGAACCATTTTCAATAGCGTTCGTCCTTGGCCCAAAGAACGTCAATTTAGTCAAAATGTTTCAAAAACTGCGCCCTGTAGGGTGAGCACAAGAAAACAAGACCAACAGACAAGCTTAGCTGACAGAAATTGGAAAGAAATTCTAAATAAAAAATGTGGCTATCCCAGGTCTTTCGGGAACTCGTAAACATCCGCACAAACTTAATATAATCTTATATCGCCAGTTGTGCTTTGTTGCAGTGGTTAGAAAATAAATCTGATTTATTAAGTAAATACCAAAAAGTGCCTAGAATTGCTAATGATATTAATTAGACTTTGGGTTCACTTCCTAGCTTAACGAAACTATTAACTAAACGTACAAATTAAATACAACGGCCCCCTTTCGCGCCCGTCTCTTTGTATCTCTGTCTGTACAAAGAGCCCTTCACTATGCGTACATTTTTGGTCAGCGTACGATTCTCAGCTGTCCATCTGTCCATTTTTTCATTAAGACTCTGAGTACATTTGATCATGTCCATCTGTCCATTTTTTTGCCATTGTCTTTTCCAAGGACAGGAGAGATTCAGAAAGAAAGACGACGAAAAAATAGACTTGAAATGAAAATAATCTACACGTGAACACGTTCGCAATACCTAGGATTTTTCTATAGTTTCATTTTCACATATTTTGAGAAGCACTCAAAACCGCCATCACTCCATTAGAAAAGCCTTTTGAGGTA
The DNA here is from genome assembly GCA_000688715.1 of Glossina pallidipes. Lineage (NCBI taxonomy): Eukaryota > Metazoa > Arthropoda > Insecta > Diptera > Glossinidae > Glossina > Glossina pallidipes. The sequence continues at coordinate 991,702 of KK499790.1, read as the reverse complement.
TGCTTTTTCTCCCAATTTCCTTACCTTTTACAGAAATTTTGACTTTTCTTTGCATGCATGCGTACCGTGTATTGGCAAAGACTGACTTTGGTATATGGGTTATTTAACATGCCTTGCACACAAATCAACATAAGCATATATTGTAAAAAAGTTAACTTTTTATTGTTTACTCCAAAACTCTTTTTCATTTTTTTTTAAATACATTAGTACTTTTGTTGCAAGCATATACAAACGAACACATGCGCACATGCGCATGTATATGCACAACTGATGTGTGCATGTGTATATGTAAGTCCGTGTAAACTGTTAACGAAGCTTTTCGTGAAAGGAATACCAAGAGATAGATACGTTAGTGGCGAGAGTGTCTAGTTTTGTAATTCAACGGAAGATTCAACAGTGTTTTAAGCTTTCGTTAAAACTCTTTTCACAGACAGAAAGATCGAATGAGAAAGCATGAATGGTTCGGTTTAAATGAAACTTAGATAATCACTACTTTTTCAAAAAAAAAAAAAGTAAATAAATAAATAAATAAATAAAAATGTACTAATTTTAATTTAAAAAAAAAAAAAAAAATTCTTAGCATATCTTATTGCATATGTAGGCCAAATTTATATTTGCATTAACGTATAAGGTAACCATAAAGAAAAGAATGATCGGTTTCATATGTTACATATGTTAATGATGCACACAAACAAATTGAAATAATGATATATACATGATGATGTCGTCTCAGTTATAATTTCGAAAAGTTGATTTCTTTTTTAATAAATTTAACATACGTTCATTAATACACATGCATTTACCATTAAGCAATAGCAAAACAAACTCCCTACCACATGAGTCTAGTGAGACGGACGACTATACGATAAACGAAGAAAATGTGATTGTATCCACAATTTTGTTTTTTTTTTTTTTTCTTCTTTTAAGTAACAAACTAAATTGCAAACCCAAGCATTTTATATGCTTGCTAGCTGGCACACAACACAACAACATTGTGTGCGCGAATGCCTTCAATAATGATTTTCAATATGAAAGCACATGCATGGCTCGTATGGCTTATGTAAGTGTTAGTTTGTTGTGTGTGCGTGTGTATGCTTATGTGGGGTTCGTATTCGGTTTAATGTGAGAGCACGCATGCTAAAGAGAGAAAGAGAGAGGGAGAGAAAAAAAAACGAGAGAATCATTAAATGGAAAAGTTGATTAACCGTAAACTCAAGAACACTTTCGATTTCATTACATACACACACACACACACACGCATACACATTATGCTTCGAGTTGTTTACTTGTATATGCATAAATGTTTGCTCATTTAGTTGGCTAAGCGGAACTTGATGTTGATGTTGTTGTCTATTTTTAGAGACCCCCGATTCTAGTGAATTCTCTTACAATTTTTATTTAATTTTTTTCTTTCAATTTATTATTACTCACGTCTAAGTAGCTTTTGTAAACATACATAGTTGTATGCGCACACACACACACACACACGCATGCAAAAGCATTTATACACGCAAACTGACATATTAATGGAAAGAGAAAGATGGAGTGTGAGCGTGCAAAAGAAATCCATTGCTTATGAGAAAATGAGTAGAAAAAAAAAAGGGAAAAAACAAAAAGATGTGAACCATTTTTAGAAAGTAGTTTTGATCAAGTCTCTTATGAGTTGAATATACATTTCCACTAACCCAAGGCCTTTTACTAACTCTTTTTTTTTTTCTTTTCGTTTAATTTTGCACTTTTTTTTTTTTTTTTTTTGTTAAAGTGACGACGTTCGCTTATTGAGAGTTGAAATTAATCTGTGGTTCGTTCGTTCGTTCATTTGTTCGCATTTCATTTCTCATTGTATAGGTACCGAGAATGTTGATGTTGCAATACAGCAAACATGGCGAATGTATACTTAAAGAAATTGGAGCTGCCTTTCGCGGCGAACACCCCACCGACTTGACAATTGTATGCGAGAATAAAGTCAAATTGCATGCTCACAAATTGGTTTTGGCAGCTGCCAGTCCACTAATTAGGTAATAATCCTGAAATAGTTCATTTTTGCACATATATGTTGAAGAAAACGGTTTTTCATTTATGGTTTGAATTTTTCTTTTTTTTCTGTTTTTTTTTCTTTTCTTTTTTTTAATTTAAGGCACCTTTTGGAAGATACACAACTTTATGATTGTATGACCACCGTTTATTTTCCGGATGTAAATGCTACATATTTTAAGTTTTTATTGGATTTCCTTTACTCGGGTCAAACATGTATAACATCACGTGACGTTAACTATTTACACGATCTACTGTTGCTATTGCAAATCAAATCGGATAATTGGAAGACCACAGATACGGCTTTAAGTGCAAGCTCAGGTGGTAGTGGTGGTGGTGGTGGTCTACGTACGAGTACGAATGTAGAGAATAACAGTTGTAATAATATACGAAAACCGCCGCCGCCGCCACCGCCAGTGCAATGTGAAAGTCCAGAGTGCGGCGAAAGGAAATTGAAAAGTGAAAATGGTAGCGATATTAAAAGTAGCCCGTGTGACCCCGAGAAAAATATGTCTGAGGAAAATGATGATCAATTTCACTTAATGGATAATAACGATCAAGATCACGATCATGACGTGGATACGGAATCGCAAACAAAAGAATCAGCCGATATGGATAATTTGTCGGATATCAATGTAGGCGGATTGAATCCAGTCAATTTATCGTTAGGGTTGCGTACAAAATCTGAAAATAATATAAAAAATGTATTCCGCGGTAAGAGTAGCTACCCATCAGACTACGAAACGTTAAATATAATGGAAAGTGCCAAACGTAAGACATTATTTCCGGAAACTGCTAAAGAAATTCTCAAACCTCTATCCGAACATTCCGACTTAAATAGCTCACCTGATAATTATGTGGTAACGCCGCATCGTAAACGACGTCCCGGCTTTCATTCGTCGCCCAGCCACAAGCCGTTTGCTTCGTATCAACATAATTTACTCGATGAATTCCGTACAGCGAAGTCTTCCATGTCGCCTATGCCGGGCTACATTCCCGAAAAAAATCTTCTATTGCCCCTGGAGGAAAGCGTCATAAATTCAGCCGACCTACTGCCACAAAATCGTAGCTTACTCGATAAGAGTATAACACGTCATGACAGCCCTGAAAAGACAGTACAATTACCGCCACAATTGGTTTACCAATGGCAGTCTAACTCGAATATCTCATCTCTGTCACATCTGCAGCCCGGTGGGCTTAATTCAATATCAGAGATCAATCTTAGTTTGGAAACCTCCAGTAATCAAAATAGCACGAATGCCAATATTAGCAATACACAGAATTCTGTACGCGAATACCGTTGCGAATACTGTGGCAAACAGTTTGGCATGTCGTGGAATTTAAAAACACACCTTCGTGTTCACACCGGTGAAAAACCGTTTGCTTGTCGCCTATGCATAGCGATGTTTAAGCAAAAAGCCCATCTATTAAAACATTTGTGTTCAGTGCATCGAAGTATGATCACCACGAACGGCGGTGATAATGATCCCCGTTACTGCTGTTGCTTCTGCTCCATGTACTTTGAATCGGTGCAAGAGTTGGTAAGACATTTGTCCGGTCATCACAACAATTTATTGCTGGCAAAGAATCTACGCGACTAGTACTATATTCTATTTTTCTTGTCCGATTCCATCTCTACGAACAACATTGCGTACAACTATTGTAACTTAAACAATTCCATTTTATATACAAACGAACACACACACACACACACACACGCGCACGCGCACATACAAACACACATTTGTACATTATTAGAAATGTTTTTTTAAATAGCAATGAAAATGCCTTCGATTCATATTTCTTTAATGTCTTCTCTTATACATATGTAATATATACCATACACATACACACAAACCTATATGCATACATACTTACTACTTGTAAAAGTTTTTAAAAAGTAGTTTATAATAATTTTAAATGTTTAAAAAAAAAAAAAAATTGAAAAACAAAATACAAACAAAATTTACCCGAATACCCGAATTGTTCTGCGAATGAATTCATGAAAAATTGTAAAAATTTTTATTTTAACTTTTTTTTTTTTTATTGAAAATTATGGTATTAAATAAGTTCTTATACTCGTACATATCCTTACAATAGTAATTATTATTAAATATATGAATTTTTTGTTCAGTTTATATATATATATATATATATATATATATATATATATATATATAAATGTATAATGCATACGTAATTGTATATATGTATGTGATTATTTGTAATAGATTTGTATACAAATTTTTTGTATTTTTGTAAATGATTTGAAAAAAAAAGCATTCAACCCAAACGATTTTTATGTAATGTTTTAAATAAACGAAGAATTCTTTTTATTACAGTTTTCAATTAAAAAATCGTAGGAAATTCCGATTGAAGCGAAATACTCTTTACTATTAATTTTTCATTAATTTTCGATTCGGTTTGATATCGTTTTCATTTTAAAACTAGAACTACCGGCGCATTTTGTTTATCCCTGTTTCTGCCAAAACGGGATAATTTTGATGTTCCATAGTTGTCCCATAGTCACATACAGGAAGGTAGGAAAAATGGTTGCGATTTGCCTACATACATGTCCGCAATAAATAAGACACAACCTTGAGAAAAAAAAAAAACGATAATTTTTCCATATTTTTGTCTATAACTTTCGATCCAGTAAGGATATTACGGAAAACCAAGTACTTAAATGAAAAAATGCTAATCTATGCTAAAATAACGATTGGAACTATTTTCGAACTGAACTTGAAGATGACGTGGACTCCCAGATTTTCAGAAATATCTTCGCAAGATCGAGAGAGTTGTAGAAAAAAAAAAGTTGTTTAAATTTTCCCCACATGGTGGACGTGCACACCCTATTTTTAACCTCAGATTCTTAATTAGTCAACAAATGTGTACGGCTTGTTTCAGGTTCCTACCTTCTTTTTTATGACTGCGACAAGTTCGCATACACGATCCAGAGGATTCCTTTTGCTAGAAATTGAGTGAGTATTACATATGTCATCGGCATCCCGACCATTAGGTCACGTGGAAAAAAGTGACTACAGGTTTTTAAAGGTATTTCCCTATAAATGAAAGTTACCAACAAATTGTGGAACATTACATGCTTTATGACAATTTTTCAAAATCGAATGGAATCAAAATAAGGACGTGGTAGTTCCAGTGTTAAATATCTTTTGTTTACATAAATACATTTGGATTGCCTTCAACTTGAGAACAAAAAAGAAATCAAAACGAACGCGTTAAGCAAGAAGAAACTCTTATCCATGCTGCGGAGCATCGTTTATATCCACTGCATATGATCTTTATATTAAAACTACGATATATTTTAAGAAATGTGGTTGTGGCATCAACAGATCATGCTCAAAAGGCTTCAGAATCTTCTAAAAACTACACGTTACAATTTTTTATTTATTATACAGGCGTGCATACCTCGCTTAACAGGGTAGTTGTTTCGTTCGATACGGTTTCGATACAACGCTGCACAAAATGGTCAACAATTATAATACGGTTAAAATGCAACACGATTTCAAGAAATCAAATATGTCTTATTTTTAATAGATTTTTTATTAATCCTTTCCTTCGATTGGATGAGATATTCCTAAGAATTGCACTTGTAGAAAATGCTACATATACTTTCTGATCCCTTTTGTCTTTGATTACATTGTGGGAATTCTAAAAGCCGCAAGATTGACAATGTACTCATAGTGCAATTGTGCAGATCGTTCTAAATAATGAGCTCGATTCCCACATTTATGCGGATCTCTAATATCTGATAAAAATTGCCCTTGGCTTATAAAAACATAACATGAACTTAATCTCGATCATCTAACTGAGACGTTTCTACTTAAGAGAAAAGTATAGCATTTTTATTGGCGTAGTGTAAGCAGATTCGCTTCTAGACAAGATAATTCCCTTGGCTGTTTATTCTTCTAACCAACGGAGGTTGTAGCAGTATATTTATTGTGATCGATTAAGTTTTGACAAGAATAGGATTCTAATTTTGATTAAACGAAGTGTTTGCCATTCTCAAAGTGATGCTTCTAATTCAAATATCCTGGTCGAATAAGCAGAAATGTTGAGGAAGTGAAATACAGATTAATAAAAGCGGTAAAATGTACTTATCTTTTACTTACACTCACTGTCGGATATGGAAATAACATTTAATATAAATATTTGTCAACCAGAGTGAAAGTATTGTTTTACACTTTTCTAAAATTTACTTATAATGAAGCTTCAAATCGGATTTATTTATTTAATTATAGCACTCTCTTACGCAGCCGAATATATCGTTACTATTGTCGAAGTTTTCCTCATAGATTTCAAATTACAAATTTCCTAAGATTTTAAAAATTTAAAATGCAAAAACAAAATTTTCCTGTATTTCTTCTTCTTCTCACTATTCACTGAGTTGAGTAAAAAACGTTCAATGTGAACACGAACCTTAATAAAGTTTTAAGTATTCCTGTATCTTTTTTTTTCGTGCTAAAGAACCGAAAATAGCAGTGCACATAACAAATTCCAGAGGTTTTTCGAATGCTCTAATTTATACTTCCAGTTGTAAGTACTAGGATCTGGAATTTTAAATGGCTCCATCCCAATCTCCAGCAGTAGGCACATAGGAGCGTACAAACACTAGGCGGATTTGATATATATACATTTATTTATTTATTCATAGTACAGTATACAACTCACAAGCCCTTCAAGGGTCAATTTAAACGTATTGTAGTGAAGAATGGTGCACACAATAAGAATGAATAAGTATCAATCAAATTCATAAATTAAAATTAAAGTATAGATTATTGCTACAATTTCATAAACAATATCACATAGCAGATGTCGGAGGTTTAAGTGTTCCACACTTTTTATCAAGTTGCAGCTTATAGTACCTAAGTTTAAAAATTTCAAATGGTCTCCCCACCCGTGAATTGACAATTAAGTTAAACCAAACCAACAAACCAAATAGCAGCAAAGTCATAATAACCATGCCGACCATTGAGCTGATATCGGAGGCACTGATCCGCATAAATGAGCACAGTGGAATGCTAATTCCAAAGAAAAGCCAATTCAAAGTCATATAGAAAAGTGTTAAATGATGATAGACCGTGAGAGTATACATTTTTTCAACGAGGAAAATACCTAAGTAGCTTTACCCGCAAGGTATTATTAGAGTAAGAAAATATACGTAAGTCAAGTGGTAGGAAATTCAAACAGCGTGCAACTCGAAGATGAAAAGAGCACTCAAAACGGCTACGTCTAGATAAAGGAATAATAATCTGTTGTTTTCTGGTAGAGCGAGAGAATGAAAAGATAGAGCAAAGACTGAGCGGCTGGCCGTAGTTAGTAACCGTACGGAAGAACAATAGACTGCGATTCGGAGTAAACTCGTGCCTCCCAAGAACCATTTAAAATATTCCGAGATATGAGCCTTTATATATATTAATCATTATTTAAAAGTTGCATATTACAAATCATTGAATAAATGTATTAAAACATTGACAAAAAAAATCGTAAAAATAAATTTGGAATAATTTTCGTATGATATTCGCCACTTTATCTTACAATTATCCACTTTTTTCTAAACTTCCTAAAAAACTTCCTTTTTAAACTTGCATTAATATACTTGATACTTGAGCCCAAGTCCACTAAATAGGCAATGTTTAAATGCTTATGGTAAACAAAAGCAGCGTGCACGCGAGAACATAAAGCGTGATCTATACAGAAATCATTCATTTGTGCATTCCGTCCAAACAAACAGCATTTTTTTTCATCAACCATCAATTTTTGTACAAATTTATCTTCTTTATCTTCTTTAAGAACGTCCAGATGAAGCCCAGTAAGTGGTTTTCCAGTCCTTGAATGAATCACTCGTAGTTTGATTGTTTTTTTCACGATACGAAACGTGACCACACTTACCAAGATGGTATTTCATAATTTTTTATCATGTCCATATTAAGAAGTTCGGCCCTCAAACTCATATTTACTGATAAAGCAGATCAAAAACCACTTAAACGTTTTCTTTCTTCGATGTTGTCTTATGCAGAGAGAAATGTCAAATGTTAGCAAATTTGACATTTCGAACAAAACAAAGAGAAAGACACGTAATGTTAAATAACATTACGAACGCTGTACTTTCTGTTAAATAACATTACAAACTCTGTACTTTCTGTTAAATAACATTACGAACGTGTCGCTTTCTGTAAATAACAGCACAAAGTGATGCCACACTTTAATAATAATTTTGATGTAGTTGCCAAAGTATTGAATTTTGAATATTAAAAATTCATACAATCGAATATTTCTTATAATCTATATAATTGGTTGTTATAACTAAAAGATACGTATTAATGGCATTAACCAAAACTGTTATATTAGGTGTTTGCAAAATTATCATTCTAGGAATAACAATTTAAAAAATTTGGCAAGGTGTGTTAGATCAGCTGTTTTACTTTTCAATCTGAGAAAATGGTTGCCCTTTTTGAGAGCAAAAATTAGCTTTGCAGAGTTTTTGTTTTAGTTTAGAGAATAAAATTCTATTTCTGAGAGCAAAATTTACTTTGCCATGCACTTCTTATTCAGGAGCTAAAATAGAGTAGAGAAAGCTGAGAGAATTGTTGTTTTTGGTGTAAATTTAAAAAAAAAAAATTATTCACTGCTGGCAACACATAATTAATAACACAATGTAATTGCTTTTAGTTTGGTTGTGAAAAGGTGTGGATAATAATCGTGCATTTTTTCATTCAAGATCAATTTCTTACGGGGACAAAATAAAAATTTTAAAAATTGCTAAAGTTGCAAGTGTTCTTAAAAAAAAGAAAACAAAGTGAGGAGAAAATTTATTTCTAAATAAAATAAAATATCTGTGTATAGTGCTGCGGCATAGGTACGTGTGTGTATATGAATATTTTTAAAATACAATATGTTTGTGTTGGTTTAAACGAAGAAGTTTTTAAAGAAAGAGGAAAACAACTCGCTTTCTCTGCGAAAGAATTTTTTCAAAAGAAAATTTTCAATAAATTTTCATTTCGTTGGGAAATGAAAAATCAAAGAAATTTATCGAAGAAAAAAAAAAAAGATATACGGTAGATATGATGATGTCATCGAATAAGTCTTCTTTTAAAATGTATCAACTGGAATATAAGGCAACAGAAAAAATTTTTTGGGCTAAAGTAATTAAACAACAAGTCTTAAAAAAGAAATTCCATGATGAAAGAATGTGTAATTATAAAATCAATGCGAAACGACAATTATAAACATGTTTAGCGAGAAATCTATTTGACTGACAAGTCGCATAGCCGAATGAATTATTATATTTTTCCACTGACTCAATAAATGCAACAACTCTTTCAATTATTTTATAATACGTATGTGTGCGAGACACATAAACTAAAGTGCCCAAGCGGCCAAAGAAGAAAAAATCTCCTATAAGTAGTATAAAGCAGTATAAACAAAAATTCAAGTTTAAAAGCCAACATAATAATTTTCATTTAATTCTTATCTCATCGGACTATTGGATTACGCGTTCATTCTTATTTAGGCGATATGTATACATACGATATAGGAGTAAGAAAAAGAAAAAAATTGGTACACTGTGTTGATAGATCCAAATATCGATTCAAAATTTATGTACTTGACCCTGTCAATGTCTACAGGCAACCGGGGAAATGATGCGATAGAAAAGATCTATATTTTTTGTGCTTATTGGTTCGTTAAGACTCGTCCAAAGACCATCGAATTTGATAATCCACGAGAACCTGTGCTCCTAGCTGCGATTTTTGTGATTCGGGTCAAAATGAAAAGCAGCAATGTCGAACTGGAAACAAAAAAGAACACCGAATGTCGTGGGCGCATATGAGTAGTGTTTGTGTCTGCACAGTTGGCACAAAAGTGCCTTAAAATTTTATTGCAAACGTACTTGGATTATATATATTCGAACATTTCTTGTGAAAGCAATTTATTCTCTACATATGTGGGGGAATATTTTATTTCCCATACCGCTCGCCAGGAAATTTCTTGCAAATGTCTACAATTTTTCTTAAAGAACATATATTGTACAAATACTTTCTGCGATGAGGTACATATCCGAAACGTCTTACAGTTCTTGTTAAGAAGGGTTTCCTCCCCCATAAATTCTTTTTTCAACACTTATACAACGAAATAAAGTAATATAGGTCTCCCTTGTACTATTACTTTTGACGGTTTGTAACGAGTAAACGTTGATGAATTTTTTTCCTTTTTTCAACATTTCTTCGTCCTTTGCGAGTCCGCAAATCAACCAATCACTGAGTCACCAAAAAATTAATACTTGATGTGTTTCTTTGTTTCTAAAAGCAATTATGCTGTGCCTCGTAGCTCAACAGCTAACACATCTGGTCACTCTAGGTAGCATCAACGAAAGCACAGTAAATAAAATAAATTATACCATGTGCCTAAAGAATTGTTATCCAGCAGCGACATGCACAAATGTGTTATATATACTTAGTTAATGACAATGAATTCATTGAGCTACCGCTGCTAAAATATTTCGCTTTTTTGTGTTATTCGCTATTGAAGCCTTTGTGTTAAACATACTGAAGTAAATTAAAACAAAAAAAAAAAAAAATAAGAATTTTTAGTAAACCAATTAAAAAAATTGTTTCTTTATAAATATTCAACTTTTTTCGTGCTTTTCCACTATTCATCATGTGACAAATATTAATGTGCGCATAACTATTCTCTAACATGTTTATATAAATATTTCATGGTTTTATTTAGAGAATTTCTTAGATATTATTAAGGCACTCCTATCCTTTTACACAATACCGAAAAAGAATGACTCACATTAAGTTTATCACATTGTTCATAAAGCATCGCCTTATCAGGAGTCGCTATGTTTTTCTAATAAGAGAGTACATTCCTCGCTTAGGGCACCCTATAGGTATTTATAGGCATTGTGTAGACAGATATTAATTACTTTCATTAACATAATTCCTTAAGGCCACTACCAGTTGATTTTGATATGGAAAAGAATGAAATGCAAATGATTGCTACTTAGTATTTTTAAATGTGTGCGTGAAACTAATATCTACTTATTAAAATTGTGAATACCTGCTGGCCGTATGTTTACACATACGGCACTTACACTTAATATTCAAAAGTTAATTATTTGTATGAAAAGTATTCTACATTTCCTTGTCGACCGCCTGGTTGTCTTCTTGTGTCATATACTTTTTCCAACAATCCAAATGTGACTTGTGGAATATGACCTTCAAAATTGTTATGAATGTTATATACGCATATATTTTTGGACATCTAGAGATATGTTCGTTTTGTTCATTTATTGATGCATAAAAGAAACCATTGCACAAATTTATCAAGTATCAGTGACTTCTTATTCCTTTTCTTTTTTTACCACTTCTAAAGAAAGGGGCGATGCAAACGTTAGACACCCTTTGGAGTGTGTAAGTTCTGAGTAGGAAGAAAAAAGACATTTTTTTTGCTTATGTCCATGGACAGAATTCGAAAATTTGAATATGAATACTTCGCTGAAAAGCTGAAACGTAAATCCAAACATTTATAGTCACTGCGCAAAAGGGTCGGCGCTAATATATAGTGTTGCGTCGACCGATTAATTGCTATGGATACAAATAAATGGTTTTAATCACTTGAGATGCAAGGGTGTATTAACTTTGCGTGGATGTATGCAAAAACCGAAAGGGCTTGGGATATACACCCAGTGTCATTTACTGAAGTGATTTATGCTTGTCTGTCCCTCTGTCCGTCTCATGTTGTTGTGTTCAAACTACTGGAAATTTGGTACACTGGTATGTTCTCGCCAAGGGCGAAGAAAGCTATTGGTAGTGGTTCGGATCGGATCACTTTTTCGATGACTTCTCATATAGCGCGGTGTTTTGAAAAGTCGTTGTGTGAATAACTGTGAGGGGATGTAAAGCATTTCATGGTGGACCGTGGCATTGGGTAGGGTATTCAATAAAGACCCGCTGTCCGCAACGGTGTTTTTATTTATTTTTTATTTGATTAAAGCGGGAGATATTCAAGATTCGTCCCACAGTTAATAAAATTTTTTTAATTGTCTTTTAATAGCGTAAAGTGTAGCACGGCATATTAAATGCATGTGAGATGAAAATTCTATTATAATTTTCTATATTAAAATTTATATTAGTCATCATTTGGGTAATTGCTCTCTTATTTTTTCATTCACAAGTAAAAAGGCAAAAAACTGTATTTTGTTTACTTATAGTATGTATGGGAATGTATTTATAAATTATTTTGCAAGAATTACTTCTGATGTTATGGCTTTTAATAGATGCTATTTGGAATAAGTTTATTAGGTTTTGGGAAAAATCATTACATGTACTTAGACAGCCTCTCCAGAATGCTAACTGATTGCATATAAAGAAAAAATGTGTTTAACAAATGGTCTGCGCAGACAAAAAGATAAGTATCTCCAGTCACTCGATGGAAATACTTATAAGCTTAGCGCACGGCTTCGTCTGCGGCCGGAGCCCAAATTCCCTAAAAAGGTCGGGATATTAGATAAGGCTCGATATGCTTTTTGGCACCAATTGCCGTTTATGTCGTGGTAGTTTTAAAGAGCTATAATTCATCTTTTATGACTTTTTTGATGCATGGCATTGCGTATTCAAAGCAAATTGCCATCTTCTTCTTCCATCCTTTTTGCCATAAAGAAACAACGTGGTTCGTTAGGAAAACCTATAACATATAATAATTCCTTTTTCGTTAGACAGATAAGGTATTGAAGCACTATAGCGGGACACGACCCACCAATAAACACCCTACCCCAATTCTCATAGTACAGTCATTCACACAGCGACTTTTCTTGATAAGAGATATTGAAAATGGTGTAAAAAGTGACGAAAAAAGTGGTCGAATCCGAATCATTGTCACCAATGTTCCTCCTTGGATCAAAACTTTAGTTTTGTTTATTTCAATGAAATAAATAAAAAAATCGCGAGCTGGAGCTTAAATACAAGAAAACCAGACGGGCGGACAGACAAGCTTAAATCGATTCAAAAAGCGATTCCTTGTATGGATGAAAAAGATGGATCTGTCTCAAGCCTTTCATAGCATAGTACAGAAATGAAGAAATCTGAAATCATTGAAATATTTATTTATTGACGCTTGTGTAATCTCAAAGTCGTTAGGGCCCATTATAATAGATTACGATGTCTGCCATTTATTCTCTTTCAATTGCAAGTGACGTTCCATGTGTCATCGGTATAAAAACGCGCACACTTGCAAGTTCAGTCGCTTTGCGTAAACGTGTTTCTTGATTTCATTATTGTTCTTTGTTGATCGTTTTGATATTTACATTTCTTTTCGAAATACGTGGGTGTAAAGTAAATAATAAAAGGCAATCTGCCAATTTATTATAATAATTTTGTGTGAGTGAATGCCTTATTTTCAAATTCGATTCACGGAATTGCACTGAAAAATATTAAAATTGTCTAAGAAATATTGATCTGTCAGGAGGTCAATATTCATATATTCAGTTCATAAACTTACGTTTACGTTAACATTTCAGATTTGCTAAAAATATCTCTTCCAATCCTAATCTTGCCATATGCAATCTTATAACGAAGCGTATCACGATGTGACTCTTAGCCACTTGTGAGATTTATGGGAATAATTAAAATGTTATTACTCTTGTTTATAGTTTAATTTATGAAAACAAGCTCTATATAAATATAAAATATTATACGCAAACTATATAGTTTTTTGATTTTGAATCGTATAAAAAAAAAAGATAAAAGAAAATTTATTTATTGATGTAAGTTTTGCATAAATTTTGGTTCATTTTATTGCTCGTAAAAAAATTATCAAACACGATGGCGCGGTTACTGCTATCAAATGGTATGCTTAGTGCCTCAACGCATTTTCAACTCAAATTTCCGGTTGATTGAATTCTTTCCGTTCAAGATATGGGATTCTTTTCTGACCATACGACCGTGGGGCGCATCGCGGTACGATTACTATTTCTGTGGCATAGAATTGAAGAAAACACTCCGGATATATTTTTCGGTTCACACACCTTCATATGTTGTAAGGAGGAGAGTTGTAGTCTCTTGATTCGCCAAGATGCCTTCGCACCTGTTGGAGCTACCTTAAAGGAGCATTTCTCTTCTGCCGACCTATTAGCGAATATTCTTGGGCCAAAGGCTGGGGTGCGTAGTAGTCAATGTGCACTTGGGTTCAGGTTAGAGTTTAAAGTATTTGTGCAATACTTCGCGAAGGTTAGTTTCGGTTCGGGTTACACTATTCAACTTTGACGCTTGATAATTGGCAAAAAGAATATTTGCGCTTCTCAAAACGGATGACTGGAGCCCTCCTGATACGATCTGTATATTTGATAATAATCAATGCTTGGATCTTTGCTTTTTTACTTCTTGTATGCTGTTGCATTTTCAAAGAATCCTTTTGCCTCTATTTCTTTTTACACCAATCGCTAATGGAAAAAAGTATATTCAATTTGTCGAAATGCTTGAAACCCTGAGAAGCAAGCTTCAGAGAGCCAGTAAATCACTGTCGAATTCCGAATCGATCTAGACCTATCTCTGCTTAGCCCGCTACATTTTCCAGACCTAGCCACTTCCCATTACCACTTTCATTCAGATAGATGTAGCGATATTCAGCAAGTCGGTGATTCACGGAAGTTGAAGATGTGCGAGAATGGCTTGATGGCCACTTTGCATCCAAATCGGCAAGTTTCTGCGACAGGGGGTCCTGCGGCAAAGAACTACATATAGCGATTATGTGTACTTCTATTATTAAGCTGCGTTAAGCTGCAAACACCAAGTGTCTGTGTTTGCGGGTTCAACCCCAAAGCCATAAGCCTTGTCGCTTGAGCACACACCACAAAGCTCTGACCGCTGCCTTGTCTCTTTCGTTACTTTTTTCCTATCGCCGCCGACAAATTGCACGAATAGAAGACATCTCCTGCGCGATTGGTCATATAATAATAATAATTAAAAAAAATTAAGCTTTGCAGTAATTATTCTTTAAATAAAATTGAATCTTATCGAAAAAACAGAACCACATATTTAGTAATACATAATAAAACGCCTTTTCCGCAGAGTTACTTCAATTATCCCAACATTATGTAACTTAGCTTATATTCTAATCGACGATTAATTTGCTTCTCCTTCTCCTAAATGAACATTTTCCGAAAGAAAAAAAATGTTACTTACGGTATTTTCCGTTTTTTATTTTTCCAGAGTGAGATAATAAAATAAATAATGGATGAAATCAAAGGCTTTTTTGCCAAAGCTGGCAAAGAATTTATGAATGCCGCGGGCGAAGCTGCTATGGGGGCCGCCAAGGATATAGTTGGTTCCGTTATAAATGAAGTCTTTATAAAAAAAGAGGCCGAAACAAAACGTGTCCTACCCAGTATTAAAAATATGCGAGTGGTAAGTTATCGAGTTTTAATTTAAAATCGCCTAACAGCCCTTCCTGCTTTCAAAATTTCCAAATTGATGCCTTTTCTGAAACTAATCGAAATCCCATAACAAGATTTGGTCACGAACATTGGATTACAAATCTAATCATCAAGTAATCATCCCAATTATCATTATTAATCACTTCCAAGCAACTAATTAATTACAAATTAAATTCTCTTGTAAAAATAAAAAACAAAAACAACAAAAACAAAAACAAATACACACATATTTAGTTGGGAGAAAAACCTTTAAGCAGTCACAGACCGCATACGGATATACAGGATTTTGAAACGATACGTGGCCAATGCCTAGCGAGCGGTTCATTGTTCGAGGATCCTTTGTTTCCAGCTAGCAACGAATCTTTAATGTTTTCCAGACGTCCCGATCGTTATGTAGAATGGTTGAGACCTCATGTAAGTTTACAAAAATTTTTTAAATTTAAATTTTTGATTTTTTATACCCATCACTGTAAGATGGAAGTATACACTCAAAAGGAAGCTATAAGGTATATATATACATGTATTTTTGATCAGTGTGAAATTCTGATTTGATTTAGCCAAGTCTGTCCGTCTGTGTGGTGTTTGTTGTTGGCATTCTCGTGGTCGTAAAACTAAAGATATCCACTTGAAATGTGGTGGAAACACTGCAAATCTTTGCACGCCAGTTGGTATTGAAAATGGGCCAAATTGGTCAGAGCGGAAGCCAGTAGTGGAGCATAAACTGAACGGAACTCCTTTTTTCTTACCAAAAATTTGTTGGATTTTGCTCTTTACTCGGAAAATGTTAACGTTAGAAGTCTGATATTTTCCACATTTACTTTGCGAAATACTCGTCTCTTTACGTGCAAAAATGAAAAAGGGTCGGCCATGCCCACACAAAGTGACAAGCGATTAAATTATCTTTTTTTTCGCTTTTTTGAGGTTTTATGCTTTTTTATCATAACAAACAAGCAAACAAGACCGAATGTCAGAAATTCTTTTGCTTTGATATACTATCTGTCTAAAAATGGGACATGGAACATGCTAGACAGCGCGACCTGGTGGATTAATTGTTTCTTAATAATACCAGCGATATGGGTATCAAATAAAAGAACGTGGAGAGTAGAATGCGAAAAGCGAAACAGTGGTGGGTGTGCGAGATTCGGTTTCTGCCGAATATAACTTTCTTATCCGTTATTGTTGGTATTAATTTCTTTTTTTTTGCCCAATGTTCATACAGGAAATTGCCGACGATCCACAATTTTTTGTTGAGGGTTTTTCGCGGTTTGATGTCCAACAGGGCGAATTGGGTGATTGTTGGCTTTTAGCTGCCACCGCTAATTTAACTCAAGACTCGAATCTCTTCTTCCGTGTTGTGCCACCAGATCAAAGTTTCGAAGAAAACTATGCAGGAGTCTTTCACTTTTGCTTTTGGCAATACGGTAAATGGGTTGATGTTGTAATAGATGATCGTTTACCCACTCATAGAGGAGAGTTGCTGTATATGAATTCTGCTGAGAAAAACGAATTTTGGAGTGCCTTACTTGAGAAAGCCTACGCCAAGTAAGTGATATCAAAATTTCATTTTAGCTTAAGCCGATATATGAATGCTTAGAAAATTTCAAATCGTCCTAATCATCTCCTTCTCTTCAGCGTGAAAGAATTGGAAATAATTAAGCGTTAATGGGAATATTTACAGCGATCTAGAAATTGCAACATGAAAAAATGTGCGTGTGTGAGCTCGTAAGCGCTTAAGAGGAAACTGTAATAAGGCGGAAGGTCTCGACACAGTTGCGCTATGCTATATGCAAGCAACACTCTCTTATGCCCTTACAAACTCATTAAAATAAAACTTAGAAGAAAGACTGGGAGCTAAAACTTGCTTTTTCAAGAAAGTCCAACATCAATTTTGTTCCATTTTTTCATTCCATTCTGTTGTTTGAATATATTCAGTTTCCATGGTCCTTAATAAGTATATTTCTGTACGTTCTGTTTATTGCTTTATAGACTGCACGGTTCTTATGAAGCTTTAAAGGGTGGCTCCACTTGTGAGGCTATGGAGGACTTTACAGGTGGCGTTACCGAGTGGTATGACCTAAAGGAGGCACCATCTAATCTATTTAGTATATTGGCGAAAGCTGTTGAACGTAATTCAATGATGGGTTGCTCTCTGGAACCGGATCCAAATGTTTTGGAAGCCGAAACTCAGGAAGGTTTAATACGCGGTCACGCGTATTCCATAACTAAAGTTTGCATGATTGATATTGTGACGCCAAATAGAACGGGAAGAATTCCTATGATACGTTTACGTAACCCCTGGGGTAATGAGGCCGAATGGAACGGACCTTGGAGTGATGGATCGCCAGAATGGCGCTATATACCAGACGAACAAAAAGATGAGATTGGCTTAAATTTTGACCGTGATGGTGAATTTTGGATGTCTTTCCAAGATTTCTTAAATCATTTTGATCGCGTTGAAATTTGTAATTTATGTCCCGATTCTGCGATGGACAGCCAGCAGAATGCATGCAAACGAAAATGGGAAACGTCAATGTTCGAAGGCGAATGGACACCGGGCGTAACAGGTTAATTACATAATTATTTAATTTAATATTAATTAATTTTACAATAATTGACAATTTTTCACAGCTGGGGGTTGTCGAAACTTTTTGGAAACTTTTTGGCATAATCCACAATACGTCATAACATTAGAAGATCCCGATGAAGAGGATGATGACGGCAAGTGTACCGTTCTAGTGGCTTTAATGCAAAAAAATCGTCGTTCCAAACGTAACCTGGGTATGGAATGTTTAACTATAGGCTTCGCTATATACCATCTAACCGATAGAGATATGCAAACACGTCCACAAGGTTTGAATTTCTTCAAGTACCATGCTTCGGTTGCTCGATCACCTCATTTTATAAACACCCGAGAGGTAAGCTATTGTTTTAAATAAACCTGAAATTCTTGCTAATAGATATACGTTGGTGTATATCGATGAAATTTAGGTGACGGCACGTTTTAAATTGCCTCCCGGTCACTATTTAATTGTACCGTCCACATTCGATCCTAACGAGGAGGGTGAATTTATAATACGCGTCTTCTCTGAAACACGAAACAACATGGAGTACGTACCGTGTTATGAAACATTTGATTAATATTAATTATTATTTAATACATTTTGATCGATAAAGTTCACATACACATATAAATAATATATACACATTGTTATATAAATGAATGAATGGGTGCTTGAAAGAATGAGAACATACTGTGCATGAATACAAAATAAAGTTTCTTTCAAACGTAACGGTAGCGTAGTTGAGGGGTAGCAGGCGTTGGTATAAGATAGCTTTCAAATTGAAATATCTGCGGTTTTGTTCGCTTTGGGATCTAGATAAAATTTAGTAGTGAACATGACAATAACGAAGGTTTGATAAAAAAAAATATTGTACTTGATACACAAGCAGACACATCTACACACATCTGCAAACCCTCGTCTACTCTATCAAAACAATTTATTCTAATAGATGGGATATCTTAAAATTGTATATGTATGTGTGTATATGTTTTTATTATGTATCTCTCTAGAGAGCGCTAGCTACTAACCACTTGTTGATATTTTTTATTAAACACATTTTTTTTTTATAATTTTTTGTATTTTCCTTGTTTTCAATTCAAAATAAATGTTAAATGTTTTACTTATTTTAATATTCTTATGATATTTTAATGCGTTTCGAAATAATTATAGAGAAAATGATGATCACGTCGGCTATGGTGAAGGCGAAAACAATGACAATAACGCTAGAGTAAGTATAAATTTTGTCCACCGTTATATCATTATTCCCCGTAGACTATATGTTGAACTTGCACTCTGTATATATGTAAAGATGTTTACTGTGTGTGTAAATATTTGAATGTTGGTGTAGTTAGCAATTTAGTGATTTTATTTGTTTTCTTGGATACCTATGTTCTTCTCTTGTCTCTTTCCTATTGATTTTAATTTTGTTGTTTCGACAAATATTCAAAATTATGATTTCAGCTTTATCCCAGTATGCCATCGCCGGTTAAGCCCGTAGATCCGCAGCGTGATGCGCTGCAACGTCTTTTCAATAGCGTCGCTGGATCAGATATGGAGGTCGATTGGATGAATTTGAAAAGAATCTTGGATCATTCCTTACGAGATGGTATGTGTCTGTTTCACTTTTTTCTTTTACTTCTTATGAATTTTTATCCTTATACGTTTTTGGGTTTCCAACGGGGTAATCACATCTCTACAGAATTACTTATAATATATGTTGTAATTATGCTTATAAGTGTACATTTACTTGTATTCCCTTGCATTCCAATATCAAGGTTTTCAAGTAGGAAATGTTCGAAGTTCAATGCGACTGTATCTTAAGATTCAAAAATGATTATTCGTTAAAATCTTTTTTTGTCGGTTTATCGGTTTCGTGCGAGCATGAAAAGTGCTAATCGACGATATTTCGGGAACATCAGATCACGCTTTGATTTTGCACACAATATGGGTCCGAAGAAAAAACAATGTAGTACAGTTACTATTTTATTATTAAAATGGCGGATTGCCCCTTTCTTAATAATCCCCTGAGAATGGGTGTTAAATAAGGCGATTTTGGAGAGTAGAATACGGACGATACCACGTAGCGGATTAATTCTTTCTTTATTTCTTTCTTAATAATCGCCTCAACATGAGTATCCAAAAAAAAAAAAAGCGCTTGGACAGTAGAACGGAAATTGTAACAAATTCGAAAGTAAAAAAGTAATTGTGCAACACAAGCAAAAGCATTAAAAGGGGGCCACCGCCTACCATCAGATACCCTACATCACTTCGCTTAATACAGTTTTCCGTATAACTACTTTGCAAAATGAGGTGTTATTTGGAAGCGATCGAAAAAGCGGCCTGATCCCAATCATTTTCAATAGCGCACGTCCTTGGGTCAAAGTACGTCAGTTTTTCATTAAATATCATTAAAATATCTCATAGCTTGCGGTCTGTGGGTTTTAAACACAAGAAAAGAAGACAGACATACAAAATTAAGTCGGTCTAATAAACGATGTATCTATCCCAATCTGCTTCGGGGTATTGCGCACATCTAATAAATACGAAACTTTTTTCCCCATAATCAATTTTATTCGACTATGCATAGAAGCTTCTCTTATCTAAAAAAAATTTCTTTACAAAATACATTTTATGTTAGTTTCGAAAATCAACGCCTTATTTTTAAATTTGTAGGAATACTTTTAAGAGCTTTTCTCTTGCACGGATTAAGCTTTCAACTTGTATCTATGATTTGAATAGATGGGAAAATGGGTAGGCATGGTTGTTTACATCCTTTGTATCTGCTCTATACAGTCTCCGATGTAACTTTTTACTCTTTCAAAACTTTCAATAAATGCAATACATTAACACGCGTGTAGAGGTAATTAGAAAAGTTTTTTCCTCTTAGAATCAAAGCAACTTATAACCTTGAAACGTGTACCATTACGAGATGTTTGAATCACATTTCTTGATATTATGCACGACATTTTAATGTACCTAATGTACGAATGTGCTGATAATCCTATTTACATCGCGTGTATATATATAGTTTACAATATTTTTAGTAAACAAATGTACTGGCCTTCAAAATCACTTAATTTAAAAAGTATAGGCTTGTGTTGTGAGTGTGAAGGCCTGCATTCCCCTTTTTCAGGTTACATTCTAGTTATCTTAAAAAATAGTTCACTTGATCAATACTACACTTTCTATATAATACACAAATGTTTTTTTTTAATTTAGTTTTATTAAGTGCAAAATAACTAACGAACCCTTTAATGAACGCTTTAAACGGGCAAATATGTACTCCGTGGAATGTGTGACGCGAAATTACATCTCCCTACGTAACAATTGCCCATGCTTCTTAGGGTGGTAAAAATGTCATGAGTAGTAATATGAGACGCATTTTTGCTTATGAGATCCACTTTTAGTAAAAAAGGCAGTTAAAAGAATCCCTTTAAGTAAAAAAGAATCTTTGAGAAATTTATTAAACCTTCCATTGTCGTGAAAATGTTTGCATCTCTGAAACGGAAGCTTCAGACATCCTGTAAGGTGTAAATATTCTTAATCATCATCAAATTCCGAATTGATACAAGCAAGTCTATCTGCCTGCGTGTGCGTCTAAGTGCCTGTCTGCAGTAACTATTTTTCCGGTTGCAGGACTTGAGATACCAACTTCAAATTTGCTTTGGCGTTGAAAATTGGGACAAATCAGGAAGATAAAATTCGTCGATATAAAAGTTTCGGCTGCGATTTGTTTTATGCTAAACCTGGAGAATAAAACGAAAATTTTATAACGTTTCTCTGCACGCCTAGTCATCATATTGAACGGAATGCCGACCTGTGCGCAAGAATTTGCAATGTTTTCACCAAAGTTGAAATCAATATCTTCATTTTTGCGACCAGAAAAATGTTAACAATAGGCAGACGCACGGACGGACATGCTTAAATCGCTTTAGACTTTGATGCCGATGTAGAATATGTACACTCTGTGTGATCTCTAATGCTTCCTTCTGGGTGTTGCAAACGTTTTGACAATGTAAATGAGTAAAGTTGCCATGCCGAAAGGCACGGAGTTGCCATTTTGCTCCAGAACTGAGGCTTTGACATAAACATATTTTTTTCACTAAGTATTATCCATTTCATATTCTATCATCTCGAATACGAAAATTTGATTTAAATAAACTTAGCTGAGTATCTGAGTATCGGTTGCGCCTGCTACTTGTTCTTTTCATCGCTGCTTGTGTACTGTGAATAAAACAATTCATTTGCTTGAATAGTTATTTATAAAAAAATCGAAAATACCTTTTCGTAGAACCAATTGGACATTTCATGCTTTTTGATCAGATTGATCCACAAATCGCCTTGAATCCTTGTATGTGATCCTTTAAAATCGCTTGTAAAAAACCTGAATGACTATCAGTATCGTCTCTAAATCTTTCATTTGTAGATTTTTGACAATCAGTTGAATTTGTAATGCATGCCGTAGTGTAGTAACTTTTCGTTTTTTAATTTAATTTTTGAAAAACTTCCGTAAACTAAAATCACACTCATACTCTTATATTTTTATTTATCTGCACAAATATTTAATAGATACATAGTTAAATCAGATATAATGAAAATTTTTTTCCATTTTTTCCGGTTTTTTTTTTATTACCCTCCTTCTTTTTCATACATTTTCCCAACCAAACAAAAAACACGTATGGCTTGACAAATCCAAATATGCATTCATATGTATGTATCTGTAGATTTGCCAAAGAGTTCCGACATAAGCGCTCATACACAAAGGGAAAATTTCGCGCCACTGTCAAAGGAAAATGGTGAAGCGCCGAATGCTACCACCACCGCTCTCGATGGTGGTAACATCGTAGACACATTGATTTCACTCATTTGTGGACTATGTAATAAAAATACTTTAGACGATATGCTCGGACTAGATGAACAGAATAACACAGCCAGCCAACGTCTCGTAGATCAAATTACTACAGACGACCCCAATAATTCCGGTGAGCTCCAGTTGCAAAAAAAAAAAAAAAAAACAAGAAATTATTTTTTTTTTTACACTTTGTTTAAACTTATGTAATAAATTAAAATTTTTTTTTTTTATGTTAGTGGTGTCGGTAAAATATACATTCCGGACCCTCTTTTTAAGTTAGACAGTCGAGCATGAGTAACTAACTGAATTGAAATAGAACTGCAAGAGAACCGTTCTTCTTGTTTTGTTCCTCTTTTTTTTATAATACTAAACATTAATTGTGTTCCACAGTAAATCGATTCATCAGTTAATCGAATTTTAATAATCTTTCTTGCAGTTATGGTAGCCACTCCAGAAGGTTTCTCTAAGGATGTTTGCCGTTCTATGGTGGCCATGCTAGATGCGGATAAGTCTGGTAAACTGGGTTTCGAAGAATTCGAAGCCTTGCTTACAGACATAGCCAAATGGAAGGCGGTCTTTAAAGTCTACGATGTCTATAAGACAGGTTGGATCGATGGCTTCCAGTTACGTGCCGCTCTGAGTTCAGCTGGTTATCACTTGAATAATCGCATTCTAAATGCTTTAGTACATCGCTACGGTTCACGGGACGGAAAAATTGCATTTGATGATTTTCTTATGTGCACCGTCAAAATTAAAACGTATATGGGTAAGGATGCTACTTGGAAGCAATAGTTTAATTAAATACAAATACAATTGTCGGTGAATGAATGAATGCGTGAGACTGCGTATGCAGAACTAAAGGTCCATCTACTCTAGGGAGTAATTCTCCCCTAGAGAAAACGTGGGGAATCACTTATACCGCTTTACTTTGTGTCGAAAGTAATTGGCTCCGCGGAACTAACCTTCGTTCGGAAAAGAGAACCATGGAGTTCAACTGAACTTTAATACGCAGCGCTTTTGTTTATAATTTCGTTTAATTCTCTCCTTGCACCCAAACTTTGTATGAACCGATAAAGGCCTCTTTAAGTCTTCAAAGGAAAAAAAATACGAAAAACAATTCGAAGAAGGAACTGAAGAGGATAAGTATTTCGATGTCGGAATTAAGCATTGATGTAAGCTCACCGCGTCGCGTTAATTTTTACAACGTTTCGAAGGGTTGCTTGTCTATGACACGTTGACCATACTAGGCATTCTCTATGTCGAAATCCTATTTTTTTAAATCCATGCCACGTGGTTAATTGAACTTGGAATACGATGTATACGTTATATGGCGAAAAACTTGAAGAAAATGTTGCACTTCCTATTTACTTCGAAGAAATGATGAGAAAATAGATAAGCCTCGATAATCCGTAGTTTTAAAACTCGTACTGAGCAGGCCTGGGGAACCACTACTATAACTGGCAATATTTACAGTGCATACCAGCTGAGTATATTGTATTATGAAAGCGATCTGACGCAAAGAAACTGTCACCAACTAACCATTAACCCTTTTCTATGAATAGAGACTCTGTGGGTGCGCACGTTTTGATTACTTGCTAGAGATTTCCTTAGCGCAGCATTTTTATGATTAGATTCTGGAATAAATTATTGTGATGTCAGCTTTATATTTAACAATATTGCCTTAAGTCTTATCTTCTAAGTATTATGCTATCATAATGCATAGACAGAATTCAGAATTTGATACCGGATCCCAACTAAAATAGCGTATCTAAAATAAATAAAAGAAAGGCCTAAATACATTCTCCAACAAACAAATTTTACGCTTAAGGCAGCAGCATATGTAGTAAAGTTGATAGGATTCATAATTTTATGATTCATTTTTTTAGTTCTAATATGCTAATCAAGATACACCTATATTTATAAATATGCGTTGCGTTTATGTTTTTGAAGGCCAAAGTTACGGTGATTGTTATCGATTGTGTTGCGCTAAAGCGCACTGAGTCATATTCTCTTTTAGATACCTTATGAAATGATTATCAAAGTTGCTATCAAGAGATTCGGTTTGTCGTTGTGTTAACACAACCTACAAACGAAAATCCAGTACAACAACGTGAGAGCTTGGTATGGCTATTGCAGCAGCGTCAATTTGCGTCGACTTACGTTCTTGAAGATCTTCTTCACGATAAGCAAGCAGTTAGTGTAAAAAAATATTTTTTTTTTGTTAATAAGATAACTGCGAAGGGGCATATTATTGTATCGGGAAGCTACCCTGACCACTCCCCCCTTTAATTAATTGTAGTAGTAGAAGTAACCAAGCCAGCTAGGCCAGACGCCTATCACACTACACTCTCCGTAGCTTTTCTACTCCACACTTGTTGTGTACTAGAGCTCCTGAGGAAATCTGCATGCAGACAACCCCCGATATTCTCGAAGACTTTCCAAGGAAAGCAACCCCGTCGCCGGGGAAACTGCGAAGTGGTGAGGGAAAAAAGACTTTAATTTTTACGTTACGTTCCTGGCACTGGAGTCGCATGCTTCATATCACATACCAAACTAAAAAAAAAAAAGGCGTTCGAGTATGCAAATAGTCTCGACTAACAATTCATCGGTCATGGGTTCAAATATCAAGTTTTCAATAAAGCCGATGGATAGGCTTAGATGCTTTACTGCCTGGCTACATTAATAATAATAAAAATCTGATACTTCACTACTTAAGTGCTTACAAACATATAACACTATTTAAGGTGTTCGCTTAAGGCACTCGTCACTAAATTTGATTGCTTCTTTAGGAATTACAATAAGAGGCAAGTACAAAATTTCATCTATATTGATGTGCGGTCTCAGTCACTCCTTGCCTCTTACAAATTAACACGATGTAAATGCTATAAATGCTCAATACGCCCTCAGGGCTCGGTAGCGCTAAGACATATAACGTCATATGACGTATATTTAATAATAATTCTATGTTATTTATCTAAAAAGAAAACCTGTAATAAACTGAATGCAACCAAACTTAGTGTATATGTGAACTGACCTCTCGCTTCTAGACGTAGAAACTTTTTTATTTCTATGACATGATTTGTGTTTAATCGGAAATGCTAGCGAAATGCCATAATCAGTGAGAGGCACAATACAATTGTTGATTTTATAAAAAAAATGAACTTTTAAATAATATTCTTCAAATCAATAGAGATCTTGTTCGATGACGTATGTAATATCTTGAAGAATCCTAATAATCTTATTTTCTCCCTTTTTTTCTTTCAGATATTTTTAAGGATAAAGACACAGAAAACACAGAAACTGCTACATTTACTATGGACGAATGGATTGAAAGTACAATCTATTCATAATTTTTCTTTGCGTTTGTTTTTTTTTTTTTGGATCTATTATATGTACAAAATATTTCAAAAAGAACCCAAAAATCTCTTCTTTTCATTTGCTTTTATTACCTACGTAAGCGAGTTATATTACGAAATCCTTACGTGTTACTACTTTTTTAAAAATATAACAACAACAATTATATAAATAATTTATATATGTATTCGGATATCGAACTTTTCATAATAACTTCTTAAAGATAGTTTTGTTATTGGCAAAATAATATACAATAAATTCTTTATCTGTTTATTTAATGAAAAAATAAATGTCTACTGATTTTTGTTGTGCACTGCTAAGAATGTACGAGCAACGAAATAGTGCTTTGGAATTGAAAAAATAATTTTATTATAAATACACTGTGCCAATGTACGGAAGACTTTGATCTTTTTGTAACCAAAGTTATGCTCTTGGAAACCTCACATGACGTATTTAATCCAAATCTCGAGACGAAAACCTGCGCAACAGTGGCATAAATTATATTTTCTGGATTTTCTGCCTTTGTTCATTGGTTGTTTGGATTTCGTCTGAGATTATTTTTCCTTTTCAATTCGGGAGAAAAGTTTAGGAATCTTGGATTTTGACAAATTTATTAATTTTGCAAAAAGACTATTTTTGATTAAAAAAAAATCTAAGGAAGTAGAATGGCCTTTTTTGAAAGGTGAATTATTTCAATAATAAAGTTGTAAAATCTGTGTATATTCTCATAAAATAATTTTTAGAGAAAATTTCTTGATGCCGTTCCAGTTTTGAATTTGACTAACTTGTCCTCAAATTGTGTTAAGCAAAGCTCTATTCAAAAAAGCTTGCAAAGCTTTTTTGTGTGTTTATGTTGCAAAGCTAGTACAGTGTGTGCTTGTTGTTGCAAATTGTTTACATTTCCATGACCATGTGTATTTTGCTCTCGCAAAAGTATAATAATATCGCCTGTATTTTGTTGTTGCAAAATTTTTATTTTTGTTTACATTTTGCAAAACCACCATTAATATAAACATACTTGTTGAAACTTGTTGTAACCGTAACGGACAGAACTTTCCAGTGAGCCTAACATCATTGTTACGTCAATGCCCGTTGTAGGCTTTATTCAAAAGCGGTTGATTTGTCATTGCGTGGTTAATTTTAAAGTCCTTCATGCGAAGAGCGACCCAACTTGAGTTGCATGATTTTCGCATCATTTTATATCTGAGAATTATTTTAATAATTTAATAAATCACGTCGTTTCATTCTTTTTTTTTTTGATATGTGTACAGTTTTCTCTTTGATATTTTATTTCAAAATTTTAGATGATATTTTCCTTGAACTGATTTTCTTTTTGGTGGTTGTTTTAAAATGTAGTGTTTTATTTCTAATGTGGTAACATCACAAAACATCAATGAAAGCAAACTGTCAGTTTTATGTTGTACGGCAACACTCTTTTCAGAAATATAATTTTACGTGCGTGTCAGGAATAGAGTTTTTTTATATAAAAAAAAGGAAATTAACTCATCATGTCGCGTTTTTTTGCTACCGGTTCTAATTCAGAATCTGAGTCTGGAGAGGAAGAGATTCAAGCACCAACTTATGCTAAGGCTGCAGCTTATCAATTCAGCGATGAGGAAGAAGAGGTTAAGCGCGTGGTTCGTTCAACTAAGGAGAAGCGATATGAAAATTTGACAGCGCTAATAAAAAATATTCGAAATCATAAGAAAATTAAGGATATGTCTAGTATTCTGACAAGCTTTGAAGATTTAACTCGTGCCTATCAAAAAGCGCTTCCAGTTATATCGAAAGAGGAAAATGGCATAACGCCGAGGTTCTATATCCGTTGCCTGGCCGAATTAGAGGATTTCATTAATGAGGTATGGGAGGATCGAGAAGGTCGTAAAAATCTATCAAAAAATAATTCAAAATCATTAGGTGCGCTGCGTCAAAAAGTACGCAAGTACATAAAAGATTTTGAAGAAGAATTAGGTCGATTCCGTCAAAATCCTGACCAGGAAAGTGATGCGGAAGAGGAGGAACCGGTAACTTACGATTCTGATAATGAAAAAGATGACCAAACATCTGATGACGCTTGCCGCGATATTAAACAGCTACCAAGCGAGCAAAAGCCTGTTAAAGCTGCTGCCACAAAACAAGATCAGGACCAAGATGAGGATGACGACGATGATTCCGTTGATTGGGGATCAGATACGGAATCTGAGTCGGAATCATCAGACGATGATAACCAGTACGTGAACATACGTGACCGCTTCTTGAAGAGACCAACGACTGGAAAAGAGGAGAAAGATGACCGGGAAGAGCGCAAAAAGGAAAAGCGTGTTAAGGAAGCGAAAATACGTCGCAAACGGGCTGAAGAAGATGCCGATGAAGATGGAGGATGGGAAATCGTTTCTAAAGGTCCGGTCATTGAAAAGGCAGAGATGTTCGAGAAAGACGCTGAAATCGATGCTCCTCTCGTGCTATTAAAACTCAGTGAAATTATATCTGCCCGCGGCAAAAAGCGTACTGATCGTCGGATGCAAATAAATATGCTTTATGAGTTGCGTGAGATAGCCAACAAACATTCGTTAAGTGTGGCGGTCTCTGTCAAAATCCACTTCAGCATCATTTCGTCTATTTTCGATTACAACCAGAAAATATCCGAACCAATGAAATTGGAGCACTGGGCAAAACTTCTTGACGTCATGCAAAGCATGATGAAGCTATTACTTGCAAATGATGACATTCATATGAGTGAGAATATATCTGAAGAGAATGAGGAATTCGTAACTCCGATTTATTTTATACGTGGCTGTCCGTTGGCTGCTGTCGAACGCTTGGACGATGAATTTACTAAGCTCTTGAAGGAGTGTGATCCTCATTCTAATGACTACGTCGTCCGTCTTAAAGATGAAGTCACTGTTACTCGTATTATTGAAAGTGTGCTAGAATACTTTGAACGCGTTGGAAACAATAATGAGCGTTGTCGCATTTATTTACGTAAAATCGAACATCTTTATTATAAATTTGACCCAAATGTTTTGAAACGCAAGCGTGATGAACTGCCACCCACTGTTACGACTTCCGTTGAGGTCATGGATCGTCTGTGTAAGTTCATATATGCGAAAGATGATACTGATCGTATTCGCACTCGAGCAATTTTGGCTCATATTTATCATCATGCTTTACATGATAACTGGTTTCAAGCACGCGATTTAGTGCTTATGTCGCATTTGCAAGATAATATAGACGCCGCAGATCCATCTACTCGCATTCTCTATAATCGTATGATGGCGAATCTAGGCTTGTGCGCTTTCCGGCAAGAAAACATCAAAGATGCCCACCATTGCTTGGTAGATCTAATGGTTACCGGCAAACCAAAAGAGTTATTAGCCCAAGGTTTATTACCTCAACGTCAACATGAGCGTTCGGCCGAGCAGGAGAAGATCGAAAAGCAACGCCAAATGCCTTTCCATATGCATATTAACTTGGAGCTTCTCGAGTGCGTTTATCTTGTTTCGGCAATGCTTATCGAAATTCCTTACATAGCAGCTCATGAATTTGATGCCCGCCGCCGTATGATCAGCAAAACATTTTATCAGCAACTACGTTCCTCGGAACGTCAATCTCTTGTGGGGCCACCAGAATCTATGCGTGAACATGTTGTGGCAGCTGCAAAAGCTATGCGTTGCGGAAACTGGCAGGCTTGCGTTAATTTCATAATTAATAAGAAGATGAATGTAAAAGTCTGGGATCTCTTCTACGAATCTGATCGTGTGCGTGAAATGCTTGTTAAATTTATAAAAGAAGAATCATTGCGTACTCATCTCTTCACTTATTCTAATGTATACACTTCTTTAAGTATTCCATCGTTGTCGCAGATGTATGAGCTTCCCGTGCAAAAGGTTCACTCGCTTATTAGTAAAATGATAATAAATGAGGAATTAATGGCAAGTTTAGATGATCCAACCGAGACGGTGGTCATGCATCGTTCTGAACCGTCACGCCTACAGGCCTTGGCAATGCAATTCGTCGACAAAGTTACGAATTTGGTGGATGTGAACGAGAAAATATTTGACATGAAACAGGGCAACTTCTTTCAACGTGGAAATATGGGTAATCGCGATCGTGGTTATAATCGCAACCAGAATAATCAAGGCGGTGGAAACTGGGGCGGTCAACGGCGTGACAATCGCAGTCAACGTCAACGTAATCAACGCAATCAGCATCATCATCATAAACAACAACAGCAGCATCAACAACAACAAAATCAACACCACGAGCAGCAAGTTCAACAAGTCATTGAGGAGGAGTAAACGTTCACAAATTGTGAGGAACACGAATTAATTTAATCAAAAATCGGTTGTCATTAACTATATTTAAATTATGTATAACTGTTCAGAATTCGCAGATCACATTTGTAGATGAGCTCCCGATCTGAAAGCAAGCTTTTTGTCTTATGTGTAAAACGTTGGCTTTGGATCGGGAGCTAGTTGTGCAATGATAATTATTTAGACCATTGTTGTGTTCCTCTGAAATCAAATGTATAACAAAGCAAAATCATTTTTAAACGAAATTTATAATATTTAAAGCGCCTGTTCCAATAAATTACTGAAACTTTG
Source organism: Glossina pallidipes (assembly GCA_000688715.1). Classification (NCBI taxonomy): domain Eukaryota; kingdom Metazoa; phylum Arthropoda; class Insecta; order Diptera; family Glossinidae; genus Glossina; species Glossina pallidipes. The sequence continues at coordinate 960,841 of KK499790.1, read as the reverse complement.
ATAGTTAGGAGCAGGTAAAAAAATTATATTCACTTTCTTAAGAATTTTTTACTCTGTTCAGACTAAGCACTGCGATAGAAACTATACTCTATTCTACCAATGATTCAGCTCAAGACGAGATTTTTAGGAATGAATTCTTAGGTACTAGCTTTGGTAAGTGTATTTATTTTGGTGGTGACTAGAAGATAAAACGCGATGCATTTTCCAATCGATCAAAAATTTTAAATGACAGGCATGATTTTGCCCAGTATTCTTACTCTGCTCAAGCTGAGCGGGCAAATGTCCGCCAATTGGTTTTTGTTTGTATCGCCGTAGTTGTTTGGCGGCACTATTGACAAATTAGAAGGCGTTCACATGTGATTGCGTGTATGACGCGGAAATTTGAGAAAACAATAGAAAAAGGCCAAGCCGCAAGAAAATTAAAAACGCTAAAGAAACCCACATTTTAAAATTAACGAACAAATGAAATAAGCGGCATAAGTTAATATATGATAAATCGAATTCTTCTTCTTCTTATGTTCAGCAAATCAACGACCGAAAATTCGCTGAGATGCGTAAAAAAAGGCCCAATGTGAATGCAGAGTTCTTTGTTTGAGACTTTGCTTTGGTATATAATTATTATTTATTAATTTTATTATATATTTTGATTAATGTCTTGTTAATTTTGCGTGCTATGTCACGTCCGCCACCTTATCATTTTAAAGTTTATTAAATTGTGCAAGTTACTCGTCCACCACATTGAACAGAACAGCGAAAGGTAAATTTCGTAATGTAAGAAGTAATGCAGTACATGAGTACAAAGTGTCATAAGTTTACCTATTATATCATCGTTATTATTGTTGGTATAATGTTAATTAGAAAAGCGAAGCCTAAGAACAATCAGAAACATTCAAATATTTCCAATTTGAAACTTGAAAATCGTTTCTTTTCAGATTTGAAACGATAAAAAATAGATATGGTAGGTTTGGCAGGTCTGGCAGGTGGCAGGTTTGTTTAAAATCAGATGTTCATATCGTTTGTGTCGTTTGTGTGCTCTCTAAGCTCTCTGCTATTTTATTTTAATTTGAAAGTTTTTGTACTTGGTTAGCTAGCTAACTCTGCATTACGCAATTTAAAAAATCATTGTGACGTGGAGAAAATTTATACATAAAGATTTTCTATTACTTGGAAGCAAACAAATAATAAGAAGAGAAAATGCCTTGCCCTTTCTTAACACGTCTGGGAGCCAATTTCGTACGCAATTATGGGGAAAATTTGTATCAGGCCTACGGCCGTTTTTGTCCAGTACTCAGGAGTAATGGTCAAGCTGTTTTGACCAATGAAATGGGCCAAGTCGAGTTGCCAACAATTAATGTAGACATTGCTCGCCCGTACGCTACTTCCAACATTAGTACCAAAGTGGATGAAGAGCCGACCAAAATGAAAGAACTTGTCCAAGAAGTCAAGGAAGAGCCTACACCGTCACCGACAACTGTAGGAACTGTAGCCGTCAATGCTAATGAGCAATTCGGCTATGAGAACTTTTTCCATGATCAAATTATGAAGAAGAAACAAGACCATTCCTATCGCGTTTTCAAGAAGGTAAACCGACTAGCTGGTTCGGGTTTGTTCCCTCACGCTCTGGAATATTCGACTCGGGAGGAAAGGCCTATAACGGTATGGTGTGCTAATGACTACTTGGGTATGTCGGCTCATCCCCGAGTTAAAAAGGCAGTGGCCGACGCTTTGGAACGTCACGGCTCAGGAGCTGGCGGTACTCGCAACATTTCGGGTAACTCTCTACATCATGAGATGTTAGAAGCGCGCTTAGCGAAATTACACGAAAAAGAAGCAGCTTTACTTTTTACTTCTTGTTTTGTGGCCAATGACTCCACTCTGTTCACTTTGGCCAGACTTTTACCTGATTGTCATATATTTTCGGATTCAGGCAACCATGCGTCTATGATCCAAGGAATACGCAATAGCGGTGTTAAAAAGCATATATTCCGTCATAATGATGTCGAACACCTTGAAAGTATGATTTGCAAGTTAGATAAGAGAGCGCCGAAAATTGTAGCATTTGAAACTGTACATTCGATGACTGGAGATATTTGTCCTTTAGAGGAAATGTGCGACGTGGCTCATGCTTATGGAGCCATAACTTTCGTGGATGAAGTCCACGCGGTAGGCTTATATGGAGAACATGGTGCTGGTATAGGCGAACGAGACGGTGTTATGCATAAAATGGATATCATTTCGGGCACATTAGGAAAAGCTTATGGGAACATTGGCGGCTACATTGCTGGTTCGTCAAATTTGATTGATATGATACGTTCCTATGCTGCTGGTTTTATATTTACAACATCTTTACCGCCGACGGTGTGTTGCGGCGCTTTGCAGTCTGTGGAAATTCTGGCTTCCCAAGAAGGTCAAGAGCTTCGTGCTCTACACCGTAGAAATGTCTGCTATTTACGTAATCTGCTAAAAAGAGAAGGTAAATAGAAAAAAAAAGAAAAGTATGAAATCTATAACACCAAAAAAAAAAAATAGTTCTTGTGGACTGTCTGGGCTAAATGTGATAGTTGTGTCAAAACTGCAAAAAACGGATGGGATAGAGACTTAGCAGAACCTGTTGAATGTTAAATGCCATCTAAAAAATGCCAAAATAAATGACATTCGTTCACTGGCAATGAATAGAAAATTAAAGTGACCTCGAAAAATCCAAGATTCTATTTTGTATTTACCTCGTCGTCGACCGACAGTTTTCTATAAGAATTAATTTCATATTTGACTTGAAGCGTGATCAGAATCTGTGGAATTGAATACATGTTTGAAGTCAATTGTTGTCTCTCTCAAGGTTGAAAAGCTAGAATTACGAAGCCTTCTATTGGCTCACAATGTGTTATAGTATTTGAAAATTGGGGTAACTTGAAAGAATTAACCAAGATTTTCAAAAATCTCTGAAGCGCTTGTAAAGATTAGAATTATTTGACTAACAATCCACTGAGATACTCATTATAGATAAGCTCTATATTAACTTGAGTACATTTCTCTTAATTATATTTAATAAAAATCTCTTTTCCTTTGTTAGGTTTTCCAGTTGAGGACACCCCTAGCCATATTATACCTATACGTATAGGCGATCCATTGAAAACTTCCAAAATATCGGATCTACTAATGTTCACCTTTGGGCACTACATACAGGCAATTAATTATCCGACGGTAGCTCGTGGTGAAGAAAAATTGCGTTTAGCTCCTACACCATTCCATAACATTGATATGATGAATCAACTTGTACAGGATATGAGAAAAGTTTGGGAAATGTTGGATATACCTTTGAAAAAACAAACACAACAACAACAACATCATCATAACAACAATATGTCGATGCAACAACATTACACCAATAGTGTTGCTGCCAAAAACGCGAAAAATAATATCAATGTTTTAATATAAGAAAAGGGGTAACAGAGAGCGAGAGAATGAGAGAGAGGGCGACACATTAACATGATTGTTTGTATTTTGGTGGCTAGTGCATTAAATAACACAAGGTATTAAATAATATGTTATTTGGTTTTTCATTTTTTTTTCGGTGATTGGTGTTACTCGATTATTTTTCTTAACAAAAAAAAAAAAAAAAACATTTCTAACATACTATGTGTTCGGTGTAATTTGGTGCTCAAAAAAAAAAAATTTATATATATATATATATATATGTATATTTATGTATTTGTGTGCATATATGTCATGTATATGCACATATACATCTGTGCGCATACATAAAAGTGCATGTGTATGTGTTATGTACAAGTAAATATTTAACATTTGAAGGTCGTCCGTTCTTTGTTATTGATGTTGCTTTTTAATGCAATTGGAAAGCAACAGGTTTTTTGTTGTTGTTATTATTGATATTATTTTGCCTTTTTTTGTTTTTTTTTCGAATATTTTACGTAAAATTGATTGGATATGGGTGGCATTAGCATTTTGTAGAAAACGAGCAATAAAAATTATATAGCAAAGCAATAAAAAGTTTCAATTGTGTTTTTTATTCTAATCACTTGAATACGTAAGTGATTGCTTTATATGCAGAGCTCTTTATTCTAAATGTCTATATGATTTCGAATACGTAAGCGTTTGAAGATACGCATAAATCCAAAGATTTCCATTTTCATTATCATTTGTATTATAAAACCGTCAAGGCGGCTATTCAATCAAGTGAGTTAGTATTCGAAAGACACTTTTTATACTCCACATACCCCACTACAATAGCAATTAGTAAATAGCAATTTGTGGTTTACTTCAGTAATGACAGAGTAAACTATTTCAAGAGTCCATTATAATGGCCATTGCAAAGATATATCAGAATATTTGTTATTCATGAAAACAGTCAAGTATGATTTATTACCGAGCTATTCTAATATGCTTTTAGTATAATTAGTCAGGTGATGTTGAGTACTTAGTTTTCATGTTTTAGAATTCTTACGTCATTTGCTGAATAATCAACATTTTAACAACAGAATGTTATTTATATCTAAGTTATAGCAAAAATGCTAAGAAACATTCGTGAAGACCTTGTAAGAAAAGGAAAGACATTAAAGTGCTCAGGACCAAGATGTTCCCGTAAACGGATATGACTTCACTGACAAAGCATAGAGCTTTGTCGCCCTTCTAAATTTGCAAAACATATATAGATAATTTACGTATGTTATGATCAACAATATAACCAGAGGTTCTCACTTGAGGTGTGTTTTTCATTCCAGTCTTCTTTTTTTTGCTTTTTTTCAAGCCAATATAAAACAAATGGAAACATTATAGCGTGACGCAGCCCACCATTAAATACGTTACACCACTTTCTTAGAGTCATTCATATGACTTTTCAAACTCACGCAAGTAGTCGGAAAAGTGGTCCGATCCGAACCACTTTCCATAGCATTGGTCCGATCCGAACCACTTTCCATAGCATTGGTCCGATCCGAACCACTTTCCATAGCATTCGTGCTTGAGGTGAAACAAGTCGGTGTAAAAATTTCTTGAACATATCTCCAAAACTGTGACCTGCAGAAGAAAACGAGGCAAATAGACGCACGGACAGACAGGCCCAGGGGCAAAAAACGATACCGAATAAATCGGGAGCCTATCTCAAGTCCCTTTCGCTGTTGTATGCCCTAATTACACGAATGGTGTATATCCTTAACTGGAGACGTGCCAGTTAGACAACCGAAAATAGTTTTCAAACTTGTCGATGATCCTCTCCAAAATATGTACCCAAAATTTTTAGATGAGTATCTGCTGTGGATGTCGGGCTCGCCAAAACATTGCATATTCTTCGTCGTACTAATATGTTTATGTTCAGTATGTGTAACGAATTCCATACTAAAGCTAATGGCAATCTTAAAGGAAAACAACAATATCGTTCTACATGTACATGTAATGACCTGCAAACTTTTGTAGTTGTTTTACTATGTTTTTCCACTTCGTTGCTATAACAATTTCAAGGTTTTGAAAGTCTTCTGTAAAGTTTTGCAAACAAATAGAAAAAATTTCAATCAAACGCAAGTTCATTAGCGTTTACAAATGTAACATAAGAGGAAGACTATCAATTTCATTATACTCCGAATACAACTTCGTAGCATTATGGGAATGTTTAATAATTTTCTACATTTACTCAAAATCAACAAAGAGAAAATGACTGTTTTGGTAGTGGGTCTTAATAACAGCGGCAAGTCGACTATTATTAATCATCTCAAGAAAAAAACGCATGAACCAGGTTCAAACATTGCGATACCAACAGTGGGTTTTAACATCGAAGAATTTTACAGTAAGTTATAAAAGCATAAAATTATTAATTGTGAAACGCTAAAGTTCAAATCTTAAGCATCCATTTCTACATCTAGGTCAAGGGGTTTTATTTACTATGATTGATATGTCTGGTGCTTGGAAGTACCGTAATTTATGGCAGCATCAATTCAAAAATTGCCAAGGCATCATCTACGTGATTGACTCTAGTGACAAAATGAGAATGGGTGAGTATCGTAGAGGCAGCTGTGCGACCATCAGATATATCGCAATGTTTCCAATTGTCTTCTCGTTTATAGTCGTCGTAAAGGAAGAATTAAATATCTTGCTACAACATTCCGATTTGCTGCAACGTAACATTCCTCTCTTGTTTTATAATAATAAAATTGATTGTGAAAGTTCACTGTCTTGTGTCAACATCGCAGCTGGTTAGTCTTTATAAGAACTAAATTTGATTTCAATCTTACGATTTTTTCATTTCCACTTGAATGCACTTAGCCTTAGATCTGTCATCAATAACGGACAAGCCATGGCATGTCAGCAGCAGTAGTGCTATAACAGGTGATGGCCTCGAGGAAGGCGTTCAATGGCTTATACAGCAAATACGTTTAGTAAATCATAATCATAAGAAAGTTAAACATAAAAAACGTGATAAACGAAAGTAATTATAATAAAATTAATTGTTAATTACGGAAGAGTTAAGAAACCTATATAAAAAGTTTATCAAAATTTTGCGTTCAATTTTCGAATCATGATGTAATGCTTCTGCTTTGCAGCAGTTTTATTAACTTGTGATGTAATATTGGATGGACATAGCTGAATGCCTGGGAATTAAGGAAATTTGAAGTGGTCGTTATACGTAACGTGTAATTCTTGAAAATTTTTACACACAACTTCTGTAGATTTGAAAGAAGTCAGCTGAAATGTTCTGAAAAATGCGCGGAAACAGTGTTAGTAGCTAATTTCGAATGAAAGGGTTCAGCCCCCTGTAAGCTGAATATTTTCCGGCCATACGATATTAGTGAATGTGAGTTATTTCGGATGCCTTAATAGCAAAGACTTTTTTTCAATTAAAAATCCTTTATCCAACTTCTTACTTTGCACACACTTTTGATGACAAGAAGACGTGCTCTAAACTTCTTTTTAATTCAAACAATAGCAAAAAACAAAAAAATGGACTACAAACAAAGTAGTCTAAGAATATTTTTTCGTATTGGCAATGTGTATTGCCTTTCGCTTTCACTGCTTTTAATTTTCTGCAGTAATAGCAACTTGCTTAAATGCCGATAGTGGTTTACTGCAATTGGCTTAGGAAATATGTGATTAATTATTAGTGATTGTCAAAATAATAAGAACTTATCATAAACAAATTGCAATTTTTTTGTATATCAACTTTCCCCATTTTTTTTCTCCAAGTACAAATTTTTACATTTTATAAAATTAAATAAATTAAAACATACCTACCGAAATTAGTCAGTAAGAAAAATAATGACTACTACCTTAGCGATGCAAAAAATGTGTCGTTTGTGTATGTCTGAAGCGGCTGAAAATAAAAAAGTGTACTCAAAAATGTACTCAATTTATAAAGGGCCTTCAGATCAAAAAGTTTCGATAGTAGAATTAATAAGACAAACCTTGCCAAGGCTCCATGTATCTGATAAAGATCCACTGCCGAAGTCGATTTGCGAACATTGTGTCCTGAAACTGATGGATTTTTATAAATTCCAAGAACTTTGCTTAAAAGTCGAACAAAAATATAAAAAAATCCTGATTCAAGAAGATCAAGAAGATCCTTTAGCTAAATTTGATTTACCTCTCGATATGAAAGAAGTCGATGAGATTGTAATAAATATGGATGAAAATTTAAGAGATGCAGATTTTGATGACATGAGTAGCATTAGTGATATTAAGGATGAGGATATAAAAACATGCAGCGAATTTAGTGACGATTTCGTTTGGAGCGACAGTGACAACTTGAGCAATGACAGCGATTGCATTAATGACAAAAAGGATAAGTACGTTGATTTGCTAATAAATCTCTCGTAATACATTCAATTGAATTTTGCAGGAATAAAAGTCAATCCCAATTAAGAACTGCGAATAAGACGAATAAAAATACCACTGAGATGAAGCCTACAGATGCTAATGAAGGAACTAATGAAGAACAACAGTTTGCATGTGAATTTTGCAATAAATTTTACAAAACAAAAGATACTCTACAGAAACATCGACGAGTCTTCCATATTGGCAAAGATAAACGGGTTACGTGCAATATTTGCAAGAAAGGTAAAACAAAGTACAGTTCTTATAGTTGCTATGCACAATTAATGTTGTATTTGCAGAATTGAAACCTTACAGTTTCAAGGAACATATGCTACTTCACAGCGGTAATTTATGTGTATGAAGAGCATTTCATCGTAAATTAAACTGGCTTTTCTTTCATCTAGATATAAAACCTTACTTATGTTCTGAATGTGGGAAATCATTTAGTTCCTCAAGCACTTTGCGACAGCATTTATTGCGCCATAAAGATGAAAAACAATACCACTGTCCCGATTGCCCCCGAAAATTCTCTTGCCGAAGTGATTTGTTTTCTCATAGCGAAGTACATCAAGCAAAACCAAAATCCCACGTATGCGATGTCTGTGGGCGGGGCTTTACTATGCCTTATATGTTAAAGAAACATAAAATGTATCATAACAATGACAGACCGTTCACTTGCGAATATTGTGGCAAAAGGTATTGTTTTTTTTTTATGTAAATGATTTTGATTTTAGCCACTTTTTTTGCCATAATATTTTAGTTTCTATACGGCTGCAAAATTACGCCGCCATGCTCGCATTCATACGGGTGAGAAACCCTATCGTTGCAAATACTGTGATAAACAATATCGTCAATCGAATGAACTGATAAAGCATTACCGCGTGCATTTAGGTGAAAATGTCTATCAATGCGAGCTTTGTCCTTTAAGATTACCAACTGTAAGAACTTTACGTGAACATTTTGCCAGTCACAAAAGTGACGACTCCGAAACAAAGGAACGTAATCTTGCTGCTCTAAAAGCATTGGAAATGAAAGGAATTTTCGCAAAATGAACCTAAGCACAAACTAAAATAAATACAAAACGAATGTCTAAGTAGGTAAACATGATAGACTTTCCTGAATTTCGGATTAGCAAAATCGTTATTCCTATCGTAGTACACACGTAAATGTACTTTCTTTTCTAGTGAAAAATTCATTGAATTTTATTTACATAAAAAGTATTTTTCAAAGCAACTTATTTCCATTATTAACAAACAAGGAAGTGACAATTTCCTTTGTTGCTGTACAGCACAGAACCTCAATTAAGAACTTAGCGCGGTTTAACGGGTTTAACAAGTATATTAACGTTTAAAATAATCTAAAAACAATCGAGGATGGTTTATATATATATTCGGATTTACGAAAAATTCTGGTTTCAATGGACAACCTCGAAAGTCTTGCTCTAAGTTCTATTCCACGCGAACGGCCATAAGTCACAAGTATTTTGTTTATTTAAGTTAGGTTTGTGGCATCGTTGAATCCTGTTATGTAACAATTTTGCAAATTGCATACAAATTTTTTTTGGTATAGAAAGTTCCATTTACCAAAGTGTGTCGTCCAATCGTAATTAGATGTTTTCACAAATTGCCCCATCCAATCCAAAGTATTCGTACCTATCAAGTTGTGCAAGTTATAAGAGCGGATACCTTGTTTAAAGCAAACGGCAATAACAGTGGACACGCTTTGTCATCTGAAGGTCATAAGACGGATGGAGAGACAAAAATATTTGCAAATAGAAACGAAGAACGAAAGGCGCATGCGAAACCAGAAATTTGCATTTGCTTCGATTTTTTCTTTTAATATATGGGCAGTCGCTTAGACGATATCCCGAAGAAAGAGAAACAGATAGGAAGGTGTCCGCAGCCTAGTGGATGTGTGCCCAATCGACGACTGAAAACTCACGCACTACGAACGCTGGCTTGCTAGTAGCGATTCTCATCTATTCGCCTAATGTTTGAACCTAGCTAAGATCTATAAGCGGATCGCCGCAGCAGTCTGTGAATTCTATTCAGCTAGTTGCCATGTGTCGTTGAAATGTGCAAATGTTTTCTTTCACATTATTCTCGATCAGCATAAGAACCTGCGTCAAGTTGATATTGTTCCTTCCGTATACCATCTGTGTGTCGCATAGTCGCAAAAATTGGGGAGGAAAGCTCCAGATGCAGGAAAGAACCAACTTAGCTGGTTACCAACAGCCAGGCACACTGCAGCCCATTGTAAGCAAACATATCGAATTTATAATCGATGGCAAATATTGCCTTAAATTCAACACATTTTCAAAAGACTTTTAAACCTTAACATAGAAAGGGGGTGATCGCATACATGGCAGTTCTTAGCCATCGACTAACGTAGTTACATTTAACATAACGTTTTGTAATAGTAAAGTGTTGATCTGAGGTCTCAAACGTTGATCCTTCCGGCGATTATTACTTTCGTACTTATTTTTGTTTGTTTTCGGATTGATGTGTGTAGCCGATGGACGTACTTTTAGGCTAAGCGAAGAGTCCACTATTGTGAAAAGGTGGAAATTTTGCCTGCCAACTATGATGTTTAGTAAACATTAATTTAAGCTTGGGTTCATGCAGATTCATTATCGAGTCATTTTCCTAGCAAACGTCCACAATTATTAAAAAAATGCCCTAAAGGAGAGAATATTGAAATGTGGCTAAAACTTATTTGTCGCCTAACGAGAGGCTGGCCAGAACTTTTTCTATATAGATACTCTTGCCTGCTACCGGCTAATTAATAATTAATACAAAGTTAGGTTAATCGCGTTAAATTTTATGAAACTATTAGAGTCTTCTGATGATGTTTTTAACGAGCTTTTATTTCGACACATTTCTTAAATTGTTTTTCTTTTTATTTAAATACAGATGCGTTCGTATTTTTCAATTCAATTATTTATCGATACATTCATACATAAATAGCAAACGTTTAGAGAAGAACATACAATACACATATAAATATAAATGTAAAAATAAAAATAAATTAAATAAAATACCTAAACGCAGATATAATTATTGTTCTTAATTAAATTATTGTAAATAATGGTAAATGCCATCGTATATTATGAATACATAGAGATAATGATACGAATAAGATAAAAAAAATAAAGATTCTCGATTAACATACGATACTGATTGTAATACACAATGAGTTGAAGCTTAATATTAACCAAACCGAAAAAATTTCATTCATAAAAAAGGTCAAGGATTATTAAGTGATCTTAACTTTTTAATATAAAGCGTCTATGAGCAAAGTTGTTTTTTTCTTCTTTTTTTGTTTGTTTATTTATAGAAGCGTTTTATATGCGATCACCAGATTCATATAAATATTTAAAACGATTTAAACGAAATGAAAAGATTTACATACAAAATTGTGTGTCGATGGTAGAAGGCCTCGGGACATATATGGCAAGAGTAGGCGAATTAAACTTTTCGGATTTATCCCTATGGACAATTAGCTGGCATGTATCAATGCTTCATGAATGAATGTTAATTTACAGTAAGAAAGAGCACACATTGTAAGCTTTAGGTTCAGTATCTAACATTTAAGCAATATTTTGTGTTCCAAAAAAAAATATACGCAATTATACCGATGAGTTATTGCAAACTGTAAGCTTATTGTGTTGTTAGCACGTGGGGACCGACGTTGATTGATAAAAATATGTATATACTTCTTATCGTGTTCTGATGTGAATGTTAGCGTAGGCCATAAGCAAATAATGAGAGTGATATATTTATATATGTGTGTTGGGCCGATTGAGAAAATGGAAATTTTATTCTAGTCAATGAGCGCAGTCGATGCATTCCTAAATCGACAAAAATAACTACATGTCCTGGAAACACTTCAGCAAGCTCATGTTGGCTCTCGATTAAAAGAAGCTCAACGCGTAAATGCATCACAACTTACTTATGGTTTCAGGCCGTTGCCTGGAGCGCATGATATTTTCACTGTAGGTGTCAAGTAATTGGCTGAGGAATATATGCTTTGCAGGATTTCTGATCCGTATAAGCAAATGTTAACAACAATTTAACTCATCTTTGGATTTGTATTCAAAAGTCCTACAATACTCTGCACATTTATAAAGGTCTCCCAAATACTTTGGTAAATTAACGGAAAAACTACTGTTTTTATTGTGGTTGGAAATTATTGGTTGATCGTATTTAACATATTTGAGATATGTTTTTATGCGTTAACATGGTATGAGAGCTGCATACATATACAACTCTAGATGTTAACGATTTTGATTAGTATCGGCAAATATTATCAGCAATAATGTATTTTTGGCCTTGGGTTTCAAAGTCTTGACATAGATCGACATAGAACTTGAAATTTTACTGCAGTTACTGGCGTATTGATTGTTAATGAAAAAATCAGTCTTTAGGACTTTTGATATGTATATTATAGACCCTTAAGTGACCAACTCGCCCATACCATACGTCACTTGCGGTGCTGGGTATATTGAGTACAACAAGTAGTAGCTTGTCTGTCCGTCACTTGTGGTGCTAGGGTATATTGAGTACAACAAGTAGGGCTCGAGATAGATTTACCTTTTATTATTCCGCTGGATTGAGAATCGGTTTATGCCTCGATCTAAGCTTGTCTGTCCATCTGACCGTCTTGTATTCAACTTACAGGTCGCAATTTTTGAGATTTTTTGATAACATTTATAGCCCCGACGTGTTTTGGCCCAAGGACAAACGCTATTGAAAATGTTTCGGATGGCATCACTTTTTCGGCCACTTCCTACTTAACATCTTATTTTGAAGAAGACGTTATAGGAATAACCGTATTAAGCGAACTATTGTAGGGTATTTAATGGCCGGGCGTGGCTCACAACAATATGTTTATTGACATTTAGAAAAAAGTTGAACTAATTATAACTTTCTACGCAGAAGAGTTTAAGACAAAGGGAGATTATGGTTCCAAGATTTAAAGTTTAGAGTCTCATGGGGCGTACCCCTGGTAAAGAAATATACAGTCCTCATTGGAGAATGAATTTAGAAGAAAGCGAAAGACTGTCAATAACCCAGAGAGTATTGTTTCTAGTTCAAAGCTAGTGATAATCGAGAAGGTATAGTTTTTTGTTCAAAAAAAGATTAAGATCAAAATCTCTGGACTTAGAGCAGCCTACGAGAGCCCGACAGATCAGCTAAGAGAATGTGGCCGAAAAAGACACTTTATATTCACGATAAATGATTTAGCAGGGAGGAGATGTAATCCGTCTTTGATAAAATATGAAAATGTTTTTTTTTTTTTTTTTACAAAATATATTTAAGTTCAATTTGGAAATGTTGCTTAGTATAAGAGGACGGAGGAAAGAATCATCTAACTATGCTATTTTATACAGTTATTACTTTCACATTAGACCCGGCAATCAAAATAAATTTTACATGACTGTCTTCTGGCTATTAAGAGAAGACACTAAACATCTTTTGAATTCAGCCAAGTAGATTAGTAGATTAGTTCTTGGACAAAAGTTCCTAAAAAAAAAAAAGCAAGAAACCTATTCGGCTGCGACCGAGTTATTTCTACACATCGCTGCTTAGTACTGATCAATAATATATAGACCTTATACGGTCTTTACAGCTTCTTGCTGGGTGCTGCTAACGTTTTGATAAAAGAATGAATGTTGACTTTCTATAATATCGAAAAGGCATGGACGACTTTTTGTCGTGGTATCTGTTGTGGTTTATGAGTACGAGAAAGAATCAAACTTCTTTTATTTTTAAAAATGGAGATGGGCTCAGGTTATATCGTATTGTGGTGGCGTCCTTCTACCCACGTGGCTTAATTTCAATATGGAACTGCTTGCAAGAAGTTTCAATCTTTGCGCCAAATTACGCGTGCGGATGCCATTAAATCGGTTGAGAGTTTGATGCTGATCAAGAGAACATATATTTTTTGGACGTCTCTGAGGCTTTCTTCTGGCTGTTGCAAACGTTTTAACAAAATCTATTTAACCCTCAGCCTTCGGTGATCGATATAAAAAAAAAAATGAAGGGGGGACATGATGTCGAAACATTGAATGTTTTGTTCATAAATTTGCCTTGGTCCTCAGCCGGATAAAATGAATTGTTATACCCGCCACCAAAGTGGGATGGAATGCATTGCTGATTTTAATACCCGGCAAAGTGACAGACATCTAAACAAAAATGTGCAAAGTTTCCACTGCCAGCCGTAATTATAGGCTATACGAATGTCGCCTGTCATCAACAAAATTGAGAGTCACTTTAGAGAAGTACAAGGTCGTCAAACCGTGTAGCGGAAGAAGGGACAATAAGTGTAACCTCGCCAAGAGTTGCCGAAAACTTAGAACCATTTGGTAGCCGTTGCTTAAAAGTATCTGCGTATCTGTCCGAAAATTTTATATACAAATAGTGTGTGTGTTAGGGGATTGCTTCAAATTCGCTTGTGATGAAAGATACTTCCTAAGGAACACGATTCGAACTTCTTTTCGTGGATGAGTGATATTCACTCTAAAATTTCACTTCCCCAAGACTGTATTTGATAACGAAAACGGAAAACATTTTCTGACTGCATTCTTAGTTTGTAAGGATTTCATTAATGAAATTTTTTTGTATAATATTTTCTTCTTTAATAGCCTTAGTCCTATAGAGTTTGAATTATTTGACAAATCACTTTTTATTGATTTATTTATTTTTTTTCTCTTTTTTTTCGTATATACTGTGTATTGCATTGAAATTGAGAGGGAAAGAGGAGAGAAAAAGAAAAGAATGGAAAAGCAAAAAAAATTATAACACTCAAAGTGAATTCTATGATTATTTGGTTATTCTTAATTTTCTATTTTTTTGTTGTTGTTTTATTATGCATAATACATTCATACATACATACATAATCACTTATATATCAATCACTTAAGGGTTTATTAAAAAAATATGAATAATTTATTAAATAATTATTATATTAAATAATTTACATATACATATGCTTGTGGCGGTGTTTTATATATATATATATATTTTTTTTTTGTTTTCAACTTAAAAATTAAATTCATTAAATAATTTATTTATTTATTTTTATTATTATTTATTAATAAATATTTTTACATGCGACTACCCAGCTTAGGTGTTATTGTGTTGTTGTTGTTGTTGTTGTTGTTCGTTTTTTGTTGTTCGTTTTTGTTATCAATTCTTTTAGTTTCATTTCTAGTTTTTTAGTTTTATTTTTTTTTTGTTTTTTAATTTAATTTTGCAACACTTGATTTTTGTTGGAAAATTTTCATTAATTTTACGAAAGTGTTCTTACAGCTTAAATGTATGTGTGTGTACATATATGTGTATACATATAAAATTAAAAAAAAAAAAAAACAAAAAAGCAAATATTTTTCACAATTTTTTTTCTCTTTGTTTCATTTTTGTGTTTTTCTTAATACATCTAAAATGGTTTAATGGTTTGCTCTTTTTATTGTTATCTCTTTTTGTTTTGGAGCAGGAGACGGGAAAGGTTTCAATTGTGTTATTATACATCGAACGATGTTTATTTTGGTGTTCATTTACGTCATATCCGAGGTTCAATTTGTTATAATAATAATAATAATAATAATAATAATTATAATAATAATGTTAATAATAATGTTAATAATAAACATAATGATAATAATCATAATAATAAAACGTTTAGTTACAATTATTTCGTTTATATTCGTTTTAATTGGAATGTCGTTGTGACCCTTCTTTTTCATTTTTCTTCTAAATAATTGGCATAGTTGTAGTTCATCAAGTTATAGTAAAAGAATTTCATTTCTCTTCTCTGGACATTCATGTACGTAAACACTATATCTATATATATATATAGTGTGTGTACATGTTTATGTATATACATAATTCCGATATAGAATAATTTAGATGAGGGAGTGTGTGTGCGTGGCGGGTATACTGTGTGAGGCGAAGGGGATTCTTTTTTGAATAAATTCAAGTTGTGGCGATAAGTGAAGAAAAGGCCGAAGAGAAGAGCTAAGGACAGACGCGTGGCTTTTACACATATTTTTATATGTATTGTAATTATTACACAGCAGAAAATGTCTTTATGTCTGCATGACACACACACTTATAGCAATGTCCTGGGTAGTTTGCATCATATACTTATTGTGAGTAATGCGTTAGTCGTTAGTAATAAGTTTATATGTTTGAATGTATATATATATATATGTATGTGTATATTGAGTAAGTCAAGTTAGTCACTTACGTTTCTGACTACACGAAAGGGTAGAATTAAAAGCATAGAAATATATATAGAATTATATAAATATATCTAGATATATATATATATATATATTAAGGGGAGATTTCACTACAATTTGAGTCTTTTTACGAAAGGAAATACTGTTGAACGAATATATATATATATAACATATGTAGTTAAGCTGACAAGTTGATCGGTTAAACTCGAAAATAGTGTAAACAAGTTCCCGCTGATCTTTTCAGCTTACGAAGATGTGCATGAACGACAAGCATATTAGATGCTTTGGGGTATTCAATTGCGGATTGTGATACAATCGAATACCCTTCTTGTACTACCAGTGCATTAGGCGAATTTGATCTAAAATACGTTGCTTGAAGAATGTGCCAAGCATACCGAAAACGGTTGAGATTGCTGCAATACCCATCATGACCTGCATGACGCAATGTATCCCCGATAGATCCTCTTCGGTTTGTTTATGCCGATGACGTTGACGATGATGACGCCGACCCTCATATTCTCGCAGTCTTTGTAAACGCTCAAGTTCTTCATCGAAGTGTGGAATTATTGCTAAATTAACGACTTCGGTCTTCGATAGAATTTCCTCGTTAGCAATATCTTCCACTTTATGTTGACTATTCGCGTAATTGCTAGACGATGTATGGCCACTTAGCATATCCTTTATTTGCTGTTCTTGTTTGTGACGTGAACGCTCATCGAGCATAGTGTTGTCGCGGCTAAAATCGAAATCAAAGTTGCGCGTTCGAGCCGACGTTGGATAATCGGCCAAATTAACTTTGGTCATGAAGTGCAGAGTTGTGCTATCCGAATGATCTAAGCTGCCCAATGCTCGCTCTTCGGTTTCGGTGGTTATGACTGCCTGAGAGTCCTTAATGCGAAACTGTTTGAATTGATTCTTCTTGATACCAAGTACTTCGGACAAAGGTCTATTGATCATTGGCAGTACCGAGTCAGTTGGACGAATTATGAAAGATCCTGTGGTGGGTGCAACTTCGGGAGCCGGCAGTATCTCTGCTTGACCCTCTGCATCTGTGGTTGTCTTTAAACCGAATGCATTTTTATTGTCATTGTCGGGCTTAAAGCCTGTGGAAAGTTCGTCGTCGTCGAAGTCAGCACTGGATGCTGAATCGTCGGAGTCGCTATTGTCTAAATTGTCGCTAGGTGAAGAGGATTTGCTTTCGGGCTTATTATTAAATTTGTGAGTAGTAAGGTTACGTATTGGTTCGTATTTAGTATTTTCGGAGTCGCCGCGATAAAGCAACGCAACCTTGCCATCGGGTGTTAAGACCGGTGTAATTTTCGGATGAGAGGACGCCAAACGATGACTGCTCTCGGGATCCGGCGAAAGGGCATCAAAATCAGTAAAAGTTGTTGACTTTTTGTCACTACTTTCGGCGGGCTTCTCGTCCGCCTGATTAGGCGTAGGCTGATACACAATGCTCACTTTCCCGAGTGGCGTCGAAATTATTTTAATAGCGTCGTTTGTATTTTTTCGAAAGTAGCGGCTATGCGATTTTCTTTTCGAACTGAAGAACCCTTCGCTATCTTCATCATCGTCATCGCTGTCGTCATCATTATCTTCATCATCGTTAGCAAAATTGCCGCTGCTTTCTCGCAAATCAACTTCCGTTTCACCCCCCCTTGTACGATCAGTTATAAATTTTTGGTGTTTTCTTCGATATTTCGTAATGTAATCCATTCTGGTTTTATCTTTGCCGTTACTCTTGAATCGGTTGTAATTATTACGTAAATAATCACTTCCACTTCCTTCCTCATTCATGAAATCTTGCATACTACTACTACTACTGTATTGTCGTGAACTTGATACCTTTGGTCTTTCCACGGCAAGACGTTCATCGTCTTCATCGTAACCCATATCAACTTCTTCTTCGTTGTTATCGTGTTCTTCCTTATCTGTTATATCTTCGTTATTTGAAGGCTGCTTTAGACCTCTCGCTTCCGGTAAGCTTTCAGATTCCTTGTCGTCATATTCGTCTTCTTCGTCGTCATACTCGTTATCATTATCATCATCATCATCTTCGTCATTCTCATCGTCATCTAGTAAGTCTTCGTCTTCGTAGAAATCTGTACTTGGATTTAATTGCATTTTCTCGGTACCTTGTTCTTCTTTTTCCTTTTCTTCTTCTTCTTCTTCTTCTTCAGTCTCATATTCACCTGCATAATCCACCTGCTCCTTCATATCACTAAATTTATTTGTTTTATTGTTTCGAAGGTGGTCGCCTTCAATTGTCTTTCCCCCCCCGCCATTGGTATACGATTTAAATAATTTTTCCGTTAATCTTATGCTATCAGCTAAGCTAAAATTATTACTAATATTAAAATTATTACTATTACTTGTAGAATCCTTATCGTTACTGCTATTTGAAATGGTGACGTTACTATATAGTCTTAATTTTAAATCTAAGCTGCTCTGGGTAGTCGCATCTTTCAGTCAGTAGCATTTTTTTGTGCAACCGCACTTTCTTACAATATCAAGGTTTTTAATGTACTTCCTATTATTGCTACACACCATGCGCACCTGGAATGGGAATGAATGGGGATGAAAATGGGATAAATAAAATCGCTTATATAGAATGCATTGCGCTTACCTTTCGCCTTCGTACGATTTTCGCTGCACAGCACTGATTGCCGCAGCCACCAACGCATTTAGCATATTTAAGTGGCTGACGTGACCGGCAATCATTTTCGGTATAATATTCTCGTACTTGTTCCTTGCGGCAAGTTGACGCGACTGTAAATACAATCAAGTTATGTAAATGTTGCTGTTTAGTTAGAGTCGCCAACAAACTTTCAAGTAATCAATATATGAAGAAGAAGATGATATGCTTCTCTACGTAAAGGCAGCCCACAATTAATCCCAAATATTACAATAAAAAGGGGGTTTTGAGGGGCGGAAAATTATTGTATTCCCTTTTTTTAAGGCTTGAGTCGACCAAGTCGCTCGAATTTTGAATTTTGAAAATTAACTTTTTTATAAGAGAATGGAATGGGACCGAAAGCTTGTCTCCTCAAATAATACGTGTTTTTGGCTAAAGGGTGAATCTGAAGTCTTTTAAATAAGATAATCAAAGTTGCGTTCGTCTTGGAATCAATATTAACAACCAATCAATGTATACATGAATGAATAATTAATACCAGTGTTTGTTGGGGGCTCTGTGCTGGTGCCCTCACCTTGATCGCAATAACGTCCCTTTTGACCTTGTTTGCATTTACAATGATAGCCGTCACGCGAACTGGGATTAGGTACGCAGCGGCTTCCACGACGACATTTACTATTTTCGCATGGATCCATCTAAAATTTTGACTCAAGTTTATAAAACAATTCGATCAAACAAAACATTCTCCTACGTACTTGGGGAGTTTCATCCATGAAATCTTGTTCGTCGTCGTCTTCTTCTTGATTTTCGCCTTCGAGCAAAGCACATCCTGGTGTAATTTTTTGTTGCAGAGCAGCATTTTCAAAGTCAACCAATTTGTGATTGATCCAGACCTCCTTCATGCAACCTTTGAAACTGGTCAGGTTACGTATTTGCCAATTTTTATATGCCTGCTGAGCGGGTTCGGGTGGTAAACCGCCCAAATATAAAGGGGTCGTTAATTTCAAATAATCATTTGAACCTTCATTTATTATGGATCTCGCCGGACCGCGATCAACGCGAAGTGTGAAATTTTTCTTTATCGCCAGCAATTCAACTGAATGATATTTTCCATCCGCTACCATTTCAAAACTGTACATGGTAGACACTGGATAATTACCAACATCGTAGCTAATCCGTATGCGGCCATTAAAGAGTTCTACGGCCCAGTGCGCATCTTGACCATCATACATAAGTATGCCATTTTGTTCAGTACTACTAAACACGATTGTGACATTAGCATCCGGTTTGGTTCTAAGAGGTTCCATTTCGACGAAAGAGTTATTGTGGACAAAACTGATACTCGTCAAGTATTCACACCATTTGCCCGTGTAGCCCGGATGACATTTGCAAAGGTAATCTGAACCAGACGGATTTGGTTGAAAACACACGCCGTGCTTGCATTCGTGATTCTGGCAAGGCGATGTCTGTGGATACATCATTGATACCATGTTGTGACCCTCGCAATACTTGCCGGTAAAATCTTCTGGACACATGCACACGTAATCATTAATGCCGTCTATGCAAGTACCACCGTTTTGGCATATGTGATTTTGACAATCGTCAATATTATCGGTACAGTTGACGCCGTGAAAGCCGGGCTTACATTCGCAGGTGTAATGAGTAAAATGATCGCGGCATTTAGCATCGTTTACGCAGGGATTGAAGTCGTCACTGCAAAAATTGATTTTCGTATCGCAATATTGACCTAAAAGGAAAAAACCAAGCAAAACAAAAAATTTTAATGGAATTAAAGGCAAGAGGAACAAGAAGAAAATACCACACTGACCCGTGAAACCTGGTTGACATTCGCAAGTGTACGATTCGATGCCGTCAATACAAGTCGCATTATTCTTACATTTCACTTCGCCCAGACAATCGTCGATATTGGTTTCACAGCGGGCTCCAGTGTAACCCGGACGGCACTGACAACTGAAACGACCCTCCTCTAGAACGGTACACGTGGCATTATTGCGACAAGGATTGCCGTAGCAAGCATCGATCATGAATTCGCAATGTTTGCCATGAAAGCCCGGCTGGCAGAGACATTGATAGTCACGCTGTGCCAGTGCAACACATTTGGCTTTATTTTGACACGGATACGTATAGCAGGCGTCACATTTCGCCATAATTTCATTATTAACTCTACCCTTGCAAAC
The DNA here is from genome assembly GCA_000688715.1 of Glossina pallidipes. Classification (NCBI taxonomy): domain Eukaryota; kingdom Metazoa; phylum Arthropoda; class Insecta; order Diptera; family Glossinidae; genus Glossina; species Glossina pallidipes. The sequence goes on along the minus strand of KK499790.1, from coordinate 939,942 downwards.
GAAATTCTGCGAAGGCGTTGAAAGTATCAGTTTGTCTTTCATGTATTCTGGTTCAGCGCAACGTGCAATACCCGGTTCTACGTAATCGAGTTTTATCCAATCCGAAAACCACTTAAGCGCACAATCGCAATAAAGCGGATTATTGCCAAGAGCACTAAGCATTCAAAAAAAAAAATATATGACGAGACATTAGTTAATGGGACGACAACAAAAGCATAGGAAGCATAGGAAGCATAGGAAGCATAGGAAAACAACGCTTACATGTGTGTAAGTGATTTCAGGTCGTCGAACGATCCTTCCGGCATCATTGATATCTGATTACCATGCAGTGATAGAACGCGCAAATTATTCAATCCTGCCAATGCGTGCCGCTGAAGGCACTGTAGGTTATTGTAAGAAATAATTCTATATTTGAAACAAAAACACAAAGAGTAGAAAAAAGAGTTTCTCTCGAGTGCTACAAACTAATCCGTTTCATAATAACAATCACACTTACAGCGTCGATAGTTTTGTTAAATTCACAAACGTAAAATCCGATAAAATATTTATCTTGTTGTTGCTTAAGTCTCTAAAATGAGTAGACAGACAATATTTGTGCAATTCTTAGAGAGTTCTATGCATAGAAACAAAGTTGTATGTGTGTGTGTGAGTTGAAGTAAACTTACAATCGCATCAATCCTTTCAGATGACGTATTCGATCCAAATGTATTTGTGTGATTTCGTTCGATTCTAAGTAAAGTTCGGATGTTTCACTCGGTATACCGCGTGGTATTTCTGTTAAATTATTGCGAGAACACCGCACCACCGTACCAGTGCATGTGCAAGCAGGTGGACAATAGTTATCACCTAAGCAGCCAACATTATTGTCCGATGTGCATTTAAATTCGTTGTGGGGCAAATCTTTAATTTGGACATCACGTACTTTTGAGGGTGTAGCGCAACGTGCAGCGCCGCCCAGCAACGCACGCTTACGTAGCCAATCAGAGAACCAGGCCAAATGACAATTACAGTTAAACGGATTCGATGCCAAATTTCTAAAGAGAAATAATCGAAAAAATTCCTTTAATCAAGTTGTCTCTGCAAGGACAGGAGGCAGAATGTCTTAAGTTTAAGAATTACATTTTTTAAGTTTGTATGTGTATTACTATTATTATTATTATAGCTTCAACCAAAGGATAAATTCTAAGATTGAAGTCTTAAAGCACTAGGCATCTAAGGCTTTCGGTTTTACAAAAATCTCTACTGCCCTTGAGATTTGAACCCATGATCATTGAGTTTCTAGTCGAGACTCTTGCCTACTCGGCGGCCACTCAGGCGGATTTGAAAATTGCAAAATTTGTAATTTTTGGTGGGTTTTTGCTCATCATAAAGGAAGCTTTGGACACACTATAAAGTATGTATATAGCGTGAAATTCTGAATCGATTATATCATGTCTGTCCGTCTGTGTGTCTTTGTGGTTTCTGTTGTTGACACTCATTGGAAATTTGAAAATGGGCCAAATTGGTCAGAGTGCACGCCGACAGCAAAGCGTAAAGTGTAATGTAAGTCTGTTTTATTAAATAAAAATTGGTGGGTGTTTGTTAGTCCTAGAGGAAGCTTCCTCGTAAAGTACATACATTTTTTTGATCAGTGTCAAATTCGGAAAGTATCTAAGCATATCTGTTTGCTTGTCTGTCCATCTGTCCGCCTGCTCAAAACTGATTGAACACCAAAAAAAACTTTCGGGAAATGCACATCGCACCAGTAAACATAGAGGAAATGATTAAAGCGTTTCAAGCAACCCTCAAAATCAAATTATGAGAAAATTATCTCAAACTAAGATCAAAAAATGATCTAAACTTAAGGTAGTTGTCTGGCAGAGCACGGCTCGAACAAAGATACGCTTCAATCGCTTTGACCAAATATTCTGCTACTGGTACTATTTCTAAAGCTATCACTGCTGCTATTAACGCTATTGTTAGTATTACTGCTGCTATAATTGCTACTGCTACTGCTACTGCTATTACTGCTACTATTACTATTTTGATTGTTCCTATTATTATAAGAAATACGCAGCTTCTGTGCTTTGGCCATTAGCAGTTACATAATAATCTGGCCGACTGTGTCTTTACTTTGACTTTTTCTATTTTCTCTGCTATTTCAAAACTTGAGTTGTTCTTCCATCAGAAATGGGTTTCCATAGAATTGTGGCTACCAATTGGTAATGTGTTTTGATTAAAGTAGATTCCCATGTCACTATGATTGGAGTTAATTTTTTTTTTTAATAAGAGTGTAATGAAGGAAATTAATGAGAGAAACACAAGCACATTAAGTATGCTTGGTAGTTTGTTTGACTTGTGAATGAATGTTGTTCGTTAAATTAAGTTTTGTGTTAAAAATTGAATTATTTTTAAAAGCAAAAAGTGATATAAAATGCTTTTATGCTTGCATTGGCAGTAATGCTACTGCTACTACAAGTCCTTATGTGTGAAAAATTACATTCACGTTGCCTTTTTAAGTGATGACGCACTCTACTCTCTACTACTAGTTTAGTGTACAGTACTTGTAGTACAGCTTTCATTGTGTGTAAATAGTAACAATATTAGTTTTTCGTCTTTACTTAAATTCAATTTTAATTAATTAAATTTTCAAATTCAATAAGGGTAACATATGCGAGTATACGATGCAATTTTGCACCCACATATACGCATATTGATGTAAGCATTTTGAAAAGAGCATAAGAAGGATGCTCTAGAAGTTGTTTGATGACTTGTTTTAAATGATGATATGTGCCGTGCCGTGCCATGCCGTGTTACATGAGAATGAATGAGAAGAAAGAATAGGAAAATCAGATGGGTCTTCGTAAAAAGGTCTCGTGCATTAACTAACTGTAAATTGAAGTTCAATTAAAATTGTCATCAATGACTGGTAACCTTAATGATTAAGATGCTACTGTTACTCGGCAGTGATTTGAAGCATTTGCCTATTAAGCGCAGACACATATTTTCATTAGAATTCATTTAGCTGAACAAACACACGGAGCTTTTCTATCTTTTTTTTTTTTTTTAATCGTGTAAGTGTTGCATAAAAGTGTTTAAGGCAAACGAGAATAGTATTCCAAGATACATAATTTAAAATAGAGAGTAATTGAAACCCATTAACCTCAATTTCCAACTTTGAAGCACATAAAAACACTTATATGCCGAACAGTTAGTTATAGTTGACTCTTAATTAAGTATCAATTTATATATAATTTTTTTTGCTTTTTTTGTTGTTTTCTATTTCAAATAATACAATAAGTGCCTACATCCGATAAGTTCAAATATCGATAAACACGTACACGTAGACCGCGTTTTATACCTACGAGAGCAAATACTTTTATTACTTACAGCGTTGAGAGCGATTGCAGGAATTCAAATGAGCCGGGCATTACACAAGAAATTTGATTATCATACAAATTGCTGTACAAGAAGAACAAACAATAAGACCAGAAAAATATTAATAAAAATCGAAAAAACAACAACAATTACAAGAATTTATAGAAATATTTACAGAGATTTTAATTGATGCAAACCCAGGAACATCTTGTTCGATATTTCCTTGATTTTATTCTCAACCAATTGCAGATCGAGAATCCGTGAGGCTCCTTCAAAGGCATTGTCTTCAATTGTGACGATGTGATTGCGTTTAAGTTCCAGTTTGACTAAGTGAGGCAAACGACCAAACAATCCATCCGATTTAATGCGTGTCAACTCATTGTCATTAAGTAGACTGCGAATGCATTCAAATAATTGAGAATTTTTTTTAGCTATACCTTTAAAGAAAAAGTCTTAAGGATAATTACAGTTCTGTTGTACGCAGCGGTATATCTCGAGGGATTTCTTTAAGACCACGTCCAGAACAATCGACAATAGTGCCATCGCATTGGCATAGTGTCGGACATTCTGTATCTATACGACACTCGCCTGAAAGTTTCATTCGCATCTCATCCCACGAGCCTGAGACATAAGAGGAATTTTTTTTTTTCTTAACTCTTTGAAAATTCTTTGCACTTAACTTTAGTTTACTTACATTTGAATTTTTCCTCACGTAACGTTTCGATACGACGGCGATGCATTCGCTTGGGCGATTCACACCGAGCGCCACTCGTTTCAATAGGGTTCTTGTGCAAATAATCAGCCAGCCAGCGTAGATTGCAATCGCAAATGAAAGGATTCTTTGCCAGGTGCCTATGTATGAGAGGAAAAATGATTGCATTTTAGATAAACAACTCAGGATCGCCTAACTGATGTTGTAAGGCGCTTAACGAGATATATATAATGGAAGGTAAATGTTTCTAACCACATGTTCGAGATAAGGACAAAGCAAATCTAATTATTTCATACAAACTCTGAAGGTTTTTCGAATGCAGAAAAGCAGAAAACCGAATGAATTTCTCCAGAAAAAAGAGAATCGTCCCTCAAGTATTCGAAAAATTATCCTGACGAATAAAATAGTTGGGGAGTGGGGTGGGAACGTGTCGTAGCGCATGCTAATTTAATGCCTAAATAGAGCCGAGCATTATCATGCCATTACGCATACGATAGCCGCTTTTCCTTTGATCATTGACGTCGTTGTTCCCAGTAGGCTTGCAACAGTTCAAAGCATAATCTAAGCTTCAGCTAATCTCTCTAAGGTCCAATCCACCCTAGGCCAAATCGCTTTAATGACAATGCAAATGGTTCCCCTTTACTTGCTGTCATCGTTCCTGTTCAGCAGGGGGGAACGGAAAAATGATAAATTTTTTGGGCGTACATCTCGTTCTATTTAAAGCACTCAACGACCTCCTTAAACTTTGATTTCTGTTGATTGTCGGCTAAATATTGAAGATAGCGTTCTTATAGAGAGGAGATGCAGCTGAGAAGGATGCAAAGCAAGCCAAAGAATGGAAAAATTAAATTTAATGCACACTATAGCACACATCAGGTCAGGTGCATGATGTAGTATTGAAATGTAGGAGTATGCCAGATTTTGTCCCTAAGAATGATTTGACATATGCACAGTGAGTGATTCTTGGAAATTCTCGCCTCGTTTCGACACAGAATACATTTCTTACAACTTAGTTTGGTCCGACTCGATAAGACAGTACTGTAGGGTATAGAATAAATTGTGAGTTCTTCATTTGAAAGTACTGTCGTCAAGCTCTATATAACTGTATGAGTTATCACACTAAAGCGTACACGACATAGCTTCTAGGAGCTTTAAGGGGATGTATATTTGTGCAGGAAACTAAGCTGGGCTGAAACCTCCTTACGTCTGCTGGACAGAGGATGCGTTACAAGGTCCAACGTATTAAAGTTCGTTCAAACCAAATGAAATCATCTTTGAGAAGCATTACGTCTAATACTTGATGCAATTGCGTCAAAAAATGGGCGTAATATACCAAAAGTTTTCCATCAAAGTTTTTTTGTATCAAGAAGTTTTTAGTATCAAGAGAATCGGCTCTTTATAGCAAAACTCGCTCAGGATATGTTTATCGTTCTAACCAAGAATGCCGTACCCTCCCCGCTATTATTAGCATACATTCCTTCTTCTGTTTAATACGCTTTGAATAAAATGCATTGCAGCAAATTCTCTGAGTAACGCTTCAAAGTTACAAGAAAAACAAACAAGCCCTCAAAACTTATTTGCACACACAACATGAAAGCATATCCACATGTTTGCTGATCTGGTTATTGAATGCGTTCAAAAGTAGCATAACTAATAGTTTTGAAATTTTTATCATTTATTTTTTTTTCGCAATTTCGCGTAGTTCTTGAAAGAATTTACAAAACGGTAAACATCTCAAAAGCAGATCAAACGCATTACGTGCACATCTACTTAGTTTGTTGTGCACATATACTCAGCTTTAGTATTAAACCGTAAAAAAATGGAAAATAAAAAAGGTGTTAAAAAAATGCTTATTCACTGTTGTTGTAACCGTGCATTAATAACAATAAGAGTGTCAATGAAACATTATCCACTCGTACGTGAATTATTCTCAAGTGTACAATTATGCAGCGTAGATACTTACAATGTCTGAATGCTTTTCATGGCATCAAACGTTCCATTAGCCATAGTTTTGATGTTGTTGTCATACAATGATAGCAGACTTAGACTGTGCAAGTCGCGGAATGCATCTTTACGTATGCAAGAGATCTCGTTTGCATTCAATAGTAGCAACTGAAGTGATGTGAGCCCTTTAAAAACTCCGGAGGGCAAATCCTTTATTTTGTTGCCGTACAAAACACTAGAAAAATAAAACAAGACAAAAGAGAAAGAGAGAGAGAGAGAGAGAAAAGTAGAAACAAAGAAAACATCACATATTAATGTTAAACGGTTAAGGTGCAACAGTTTAACTATTATATGATTACATATATATATAGATATATGTGGATGTGTGTACATTAAATATCGCCGTTAGTATTTGTTTATATGAAATCTTACAGATTCACATTCACTCACATATTTATACACTTAGCCGCATACACTCCGTGACCCATTCTATAGTATGGCACTCGAACCGGTTTAGATGTGCATGCGTGTATGTATGTATGTATGCATGTTCAGTGATGAGCACTCACTCGACATACAATCTCTTCATCATACTGGGAGGCAATAAGTGTTGTTTTGCTGCACATTTTTTGTTTTTGGTTTTTTTTTTTTTTTGTCTTATTTTCTTTATGTATAAAATGTGCGCACTTGTGGCCGACGCTTAACCGACATAAATAAAGAATTGTTGCTTTTAAAGTATATATATATATATATATATATATATATATATATATATATAGATATATGCATATTCATACAAATGTATGCACGTTTGTTCACATTATTATACCATACTCCGCATGCCTTGATTTCTTTATATGTGCGAGTGTTTAGATTAAATCTTAGCTTTGTTCAACTTGAACAGATTAACGTCACGCTTGATTGAAATAAAATGAGTTTTCTCAATATTTATGTACGCACGTAAGGCATCAGCCGCACTATTGTCATATTACGGCTTTTATTTGTGCTCGCTCGCAAACAATAATACATTTTCAAAATTGTCAATTTCATATCAGCCGAAAGGAGGACTAAGGATTAAAGAAAAGAATATTCTACATGTGCAAGTGTGTGCAACAACAACAAAGAAAAAATGCAGAAAAGGAACATTCTCCACTTTCCGTCTTTCAAGAGATTCTATGAACGATGAAAAATTCCTAGTCCGCGCTTATAAGATATTTTTCATTCAGTTTTTTCTTTTCTTTCTTTCCTATTCTCTCTATTCGTCATTAGGATAAGAGTTTCATTGTCATCGCATGCATGCATACACAATATACAGAGCATGTATGTAGCAGACAAAATTTATGCATATGTATGTATGGATGTATGTATGCATTTGTAAACTCACTTCTTATGTCCAACAACATCTATATGTTTTTCTATAGTATACATATAGGATGGATATATATGAGGATACAATCCGATATGTACAACAACAATATTGTGCACATGTGTCCATTTGAAAACTTTTGTTCTCTACTACTAATTAAATTATATTCAGCTCAAGGTGATTCTTTAAGTAGTACGTAAGCTCAAAATGTTCATTAGCCAACCATAGCTTTAATTAACTGCACAGGTGTTTCAAGTATGTGCGAACTCTGGCGTATAAGTGACATATCCATAAATTAACTACAGTTCACTTTCTGATAACGCATTCGCATTTGCCTTTGTAAAAAAAAACAAAAAATGTCATCCTAAGCAAATCTCTGTCAAGCGTATTAATGGTAAGCAACGAACTAATGCGACTTAAAAAAGGACTTATGTGTAATAACGGCTGCGTAATTTAACATCCACCAAGAGCTTGTACACGGCACGTCGTGGTAAGGTAAAGCAAAAAATCCACATAATTCCAGATATTAAATCATATTTATTATGCGGTTTGGTAGCAATTTCTAGCAAATGACTTTGACTAACACTCATATTTATGTACTGCATCTTATTTATATACGATCAAGTGAAAACACTATAGCGGGACCCGGGCCACCATTAAGCATCATACACCACTTCGTTTAATACAGGTATTCGCATTTTTCGATGATTTTTCAAAACAAAGCTTTATATGAGGAGTGGTCGGAGAAGCGATCGGATCCGAAACATTTTCAATAGCTTTCGTTCTTGAGTCAAATCGTGTCTGCAGACCAAATTTCACCAATTATTACGACGATTTGTAGGTTGAACACAAGAATGCTAGACGGACGGACGGACAAGCTTAGGTATAATAGAAGTCGTTCTTGCGTGTTGCATACACCTGCGAAAACTTAATACACCCTTGTAGAACAAGTTGTGCAGGGCGTAACTATGAAATTTGAATTTCTTGGCAAAGGCCATAAGGGAAAACACTTGAAAGCAAATTTGATCATCTAAACACATTTTTGGCTTTGTTAACGTAATGTACCATTACCGGCATTTAGCAGAGCGATAGATAGACATCGCTTAAATGATTTCGCTTGCATTTGTATGAGAGTAGATTAATTCTATAAAGTCTCTTACGGTTTATAAACAGATGCCAATTGCTTTATATCCCTTATGAGGAATATGAAGAACTTTTTGTTCCCGCGAAAATTACAAATATTTTCACAATTAATTATATATATATATATATATATATTTTTTTTGTAACATCCAATGTATGAATAAATCACTTTTAATGGCTTTTTAATTGCCCGAAAATTGAGAGATTTAATCGTCTCTGTGGCTTATGAGTGCAGTTGAGTTATGTTGCTCTTCCCTTTCATATAATTTTTATTTCCATCACAAAAGGATTATATTAGATTTGTAAATGTTTATTACGCTACACAATATGTTTGATCAATGCGATAATGTTTGCCGCTCTCGTGTAGGAAGGATGTACAATGTAAACTTGTGAAAAAAATTTCTTGCTTTAGCTTAACTGCTTAACTGTAGAGAGAGTTAGTGGGGTATGTACGCGAAATTCTACCTTCACGAAATGTTCGTTATTTCCCTAGAACCAGGCAGCCAGATAGATGGGTAACTTACGTAGATTAACATGAAAAAATCGCAATCGAGACCCCTTTGCTCGTGAAAAGAATTGATTAACCGACGAAAGCATTAGGCTAACGTGGAAATAATTAATGGACTTAAAATTTTTCTAAAAGTCGATTTTTTTCTTTCCATTGGCTGAAATTATCCCTTAAATAATCAGTTGTGGGCGTGGCCAATTTTCAACTCGTAAAAAAGATTTGATTTTTCCAACACAGTTGTATGGCACTATATGGGCAGTTTGAACTTTAGATGCGGTTTCTTAAAACAGCCCAACGGAAGAACTCGTACAATTTTCATTCCTTCCGCAAAACATTTTCGATTCGTTGACACTGTAGTAGGACACAGCTCAGCATACAATTATTTGTATAACGATTTTTCAAAAAAACGACTTATGTAGGAAGTGAATGAAAAAGTGGTTCGACCCGCACCATTTTTTATAGCGTTTATTCTTGGACTAAAACGTGTCTGTGTACCACAGTTCATCAAAGTATCTAAGAAATTGCTATCTGAAAGTTGAACACAAGAAAATAAGACTGAGACAAGCAAAGGTAAAAAGATCCAGAAAGTGATTTTCGGCGGATCGGTATAACAAAAATTTCGAGTGGATCGGTATAACAAAAAGTTGGGTCATTCTCAAGTTCTTCTGGGTTTTTCCATACAAACTAAATTAAAAATATCGTGGGTGTCCCCTTTGGTCAAAAATTCATCCTTTCATTCAAAGTTTTAATATTTTTCCGTTTCCGTCAAAAAAAACTGGAAATTAGACGTACATGATAACACCTATATACTTTAGAATCTTAAAAAGTAGACCTATGTGGTTTAGACTCCCTATCGTCAATTTTTTTGGTCCATCGGACTAATTTTCATCATAAAATATTAAATATATTTCCTGAAGGGCTTACTACGTTTCTGCGAAATCTTACATGGAACGAGTTTCAAGAAATGGACCCATGTGGTTCAAATTTGATCCACTTAAGTTTTATGTCAAATTACTATCAAGAACAAGTTTTTATCATGAAACATTAACATTGGCGCCTTTTTGGCATATAAGTGTTTACATTTCCTGACCATCCTTACATACGGGGGTATTCAAAAAATAGGCCTACGTGGCCCAAGTTCGGTAAGGTTGATTTCTTTGTCAATTTACTATTATGAACCAATTTTCGCCATGAAATATTGAAAATTATGCCTTTTTACCCTACAAAGATTTATTTTTCATATGAGAGAGATTCAAAAAATTGACCCAGCCGAACCGAATTTTTCAATTTTCATGTCGGAGCACTATTAGTAAGCGAGTTTTGTCGAAAAATTTTCAAAAATTGCAATTTTTTTCCATATAACGACCTTTCGAAATAAGACGGCAAATGGTCAATGGTCGAAAAAGTGGACCGATCCCGTTCGTCCCTGGGCAAATCACGCCAGTGCATCAAACTTTATTAAAATATCTTAAAAATTTCCACGTGCATGTTGAATGCAAATATGCTGGACAGACGGACAGACAAGCTTAGATCGATATAGACTCTGAGGCAGAAAATGATTCTGGATCGATTGCTCTGCTGAAAGATGAGCCTATCTTAAGTCCTTCTGGTCCGCACAAACTAAACTTGGCATTCCCTGTACCATAAATGGTCGATGGTTTAAATAAATAAAGAATCTTTTTTTGTAGTACCTAAGTTATGCTTAATTTCCTTCTCTTACTCTCCCTTTTATCCCAAAAATTCGTTAAAATAAACCTCCTTTTTTGGAGGTTGTTACACTGGCCCTTATCCCTTAAGAACAAATGGAGACTTTATCGTGGTTTATGTTTAGCGACATCTGCGTTATAGCATTACCCTCTACAGCTTTGCTTTGGCAAGATTAGGAAACTACATCAACGGAATGGGAAGATCTCGAAAAAGAAAAATTTCGTAGTACCCTATACGCGATAGTGTAGACTAGTGTTTATGTTGGAAGAACCTTTTTGTTTCTCTGTCTTTATATATCAATATTAACACATTTGTAATTGTGGTATTTGTTTGGTTAAGTGCGGCAGAGGAGTTCTTGCGCTGATTAGCAAAATGTGTCTCGGTGTTCTTGCAATGGCTTTTAAAAATGAAATTCAATTTTTTTTGTTATATACTTACAGTGTGGTTAAGGCATTTAAACCGCTTAAAGCATCATGCGCTATTTTCGAGATGTTGTTGTTGGACAAATCAATCCGTCGAAGCCGTTTAAAGTTAGCGAATGCTTTCGGTGGCAATTCCGTTATGAAATTTTGTTCTAAACGCCTGTAAATTTTATTGCCTTATAATTAAATCATTCCTAGAGATGTTGACGAGTCGCACTTACAATTCGGTCGTATCGTCGGGTAATGTAGCCGGCACAGTTGTTAAACTCTTTTCCCGGCAATCGACAATGCCGTCTGCACAACGACACGGATGTGGACAACTGTTTTCTAAACCGCATACAAGTGGCACATGCTCCGTAAGACCTATAATTTATTGTAAATCATTTTATCAATAAATTGAGTGACGTTTTTAAAGTTTAATAAAAACTTTAATCAAACGTTAAATGCTTTATGAGCGGATATTATCGCCCAAGCTCGCATAAGATATTTTTACATAAATTTTTATTGTGGAAATATTTATTGATTATGTTATCGCTGAACAATGACATCAATTGATCGTAAAAATTATATTGAATAATAAAAAAATTTATCGACAATAGAGATAAATAAACAAGAATACGTTAAACGTAAAGCGGTAGAGGAATCTAAGCTAAACACTATGCTCATCATCACTTTTATTTTTATCATGCTTTTACTAAGCGAAGACCTCAGCATTTGCATTTTGTATATCTAGAATTTGATCAAAATGTAGCGGGAATTAAGGGAAGCAATCGTTAATTGATTCAATTTCTTCTTTTGATTGAATTTCTTCAAATTTACCGTAATGAGGAAAGCAGTTCGATTGTAACAGTCGTTAGACAGGCCTCTCGATACCTTGATGTTAATTCCGCTTAGAATAGAATGGAAAGTATAATGCAGAAAAGCTCTTCCAGCTTTGTTTTTCTTTTTCCTCTTTTTCGAAGACCTTTCGAACGTTGTAATAAAACATCGAAAATAGGGAAAGTTCTCAGGTCGTTCGGAAGATTGTTGAAGAGACTTCTTTTAGCAACAATCAACTTAAAGCAGCGAAAGCTTGGATTCCATTTTTGAATCGTGTTACACACAGAGTTTTTCCCAAATATTTTAGAAAATTGCTACGAAGACTCTTCGGAGGTATAGATCTTATAAGTCTTTCAAATATGATCGAAAATTTCTTCAAGATTTACTATAACCGCAACAATTGAGAAAAGCTACGGTTTGAAGAAACCGATCTTGAAATAATATAACGCCTGAACTTTGGGCAAAATTTTAGTACAAAGTCATTTTCTTATTTCATCTGTGTAGGGAACTATAAGGTTGTCAAAGATTACGTTGAGTATTGAGAAAAGCGTCAACGAAAAATTCATACCTGCGTATCATCTTGTACTGATATTAAGGTAGTGTCTCTCAATGCCTATCAACTTAGGATCGGATTCTTCTTGGTTAGCATCACAAACGTAGGATGGGTTAGTTAAAAAAAAAGAAAATTTATCGGATCTTTTTTCGTAAAAAATCCGCATTCAAATTGAGAAAAAATTCACTACCAAAAGAGTGTGAAGGGCTGAGAAACATGACCGAATTTAGTTAAGAATTTTTCTAATTATTGCGTAAAGTTGAAATTTACACTGGCTCGAAGTGATCATCGATTAACAAGACATTATCCATTGTGATTATCTAAGGATCGTTTAAATTACCAACGGGAATTGTCATTCAAAGTTTTCAAAGTGTATTGAAGTGACTCTAAATAACAAAATACATTGGAATTTCCTGTATTTCGCTTCTAAGTAGGGTCTCCATTGCTATTATTATAAAGTTACAAGGGATAAGGTCACTATCAGTGCTGAGTTCTCTCGCGAGAAGGTAATTGTTTCGAAAAAAGTACATCAAAGTCGAGCATGCAATTTCTTATTTGCCCTCGGAGCATACTATTGATATTCATAAATATCTTGCAGGCTTTTTATAGCATGTGCACCTTACGCAGTGCGTTTTGAAACTCATACAGTGTAACGTAACGAATTTTTTTGTCCATCATTGCGGATATTAATCCTGCACTTGAGCCCATGGAAATAAGCTCTTTTGACTTTTTGTGATTATTTAGATAATTCAATCAGTTATATGCGATTTTTTTTTTTATAAACGAGCGATCATTCAGGAAACGTTCACTACCTATGTAGCAAGGTGACGGGTAGGAAGATTCGCGGGTAGAGAAGGGGGAAAAAACAAGCAATTTTTGCTTGCTGATGGACTTGAAGCTAATAAGAAAATTTTAAAAGAAACCTTAGTCGAAAGTGCTCGTTTTTGTGGCAGGTACTTTTACTGCCACTCAATAATAAAATGAAATTTTATGCAGACTATCAACATCTATCCTAAGAAGTCTTATAAAAATGCGTCGGCTTATGCGTCTTATTCCATAAATTATTCCAAAACAAATGACATTCATTTGCTTTACAATTTAAACAAAGCAGAAAATAATATTCGGTCCTGATCGAGTCTTTTATTAGGGTCTCCCATAAGTTTCTTCGTTTTTCTAAGATTTTGTACCGTTGTCCTGGGAATGTTAGCGGCACCCACCATCTCGCACACACTACATCAGGGACATTCGGTGAGCATACGCTTCATGGGCGGTCGCTGTTACCTTCATCTTTCAAATCAAAATTGCCATCTCGAAGCTTCTTAAATCAATTACCGACGGCTCAGTACCACTTCCATAAACGTTGCAAATCTCTGCAGTGTCTTTTTTAAAGCAATGAAGTACGATATACCGCAAATACTTCTTTTGGCTGTCTATATTAAATAACATAGAGAAAGATTTTAAAAGAGACTTTGTCGCCGACGAAACGCTTTTGAAAGAGCTGTGACACGACTGAAATCGATGCCGTAAATAAACAGTAGATAAGCCTACAAGTTCACGAACATAGCCGACTCGTGGCAGAGAAAAAACTTATGAGACACCGCTATATACGTTGACTTTGAATGGTATAGGCGTGGCTGTTTTTTTAATTTTCGAAAACAGAGACGATCTCGGGTTATGTTGTACTAGGACCGCGTCCTTCGACCGATCTGACCCCATTTTAATATCAACCTGTTTCCAAGGACTTCCAATTTGTGTACAAAATTTGAAGGCGATTGCTGCTTTTTTGCAGATGGACAGACGGACATCTTAAATCAGTATAGGATTTGATGCTGATAAAGCATATATATACTGAGACTATCTTCTCGGTCTTGTAAAGGTTATGACAAAATGAATAGAATCCCCATCCTATGGTGATGGGCATAATGAAAATATGATTTACATAAAATGTCCTCATACTATTTGATCACATTTTATACAAGCGATAGCCATAACAAGCGAAAATTGGAAAATAAAATTATACAAAAAATTAAGTAGATGATCAAAAATCTTGTTCATCCGGCAAGTTTTTATAATTTTCTTCTTCGTTTTTTTTTTTCTTATAAAATTTGTATTGAAAAAGTTGAAGCTAACTAAAGATGATTTTCGTTGCAATAATCGAGCATTCAGGGTTTCATTGATATCGTGACGTGACTGCAGCTAACCAGTTAGTTGAATGGCTGTCAGTGTGGAAGAATTTGCCAACATACCTGAACATTTGAACTCTTGATCGTGAAGGTTTGCCACGTTTTGACCTTTCAATTGCGATGGCGATTGACAACGAGTATACGGAGCCAAGCGAGGCGCGTTGCGTAGGAAGCGCGACAGCCACGACAAATGACAATCGCAAGAAAATGGATTGTCCGACAAACGTAAGGCCCGCAATCGAGTCAAACCGCTGAATACATTATGCGGTAGTGATGTTATGTTATTGTTATTCAATTTTCTATATAAAAAAGGAAGTTTTGTTTTATGTAAAGTAAGAAAGAAAAAGAAAACAAAGACGAAACGAAAGACAAAAGAAGAGGCAAGAATATTATCCATAAGTGAATCTCAATTTTCCAAATAACCGTAACATGGACTACTTACAAGACTTCCAATTCAACTAAACCTTTAAAGGCATGTTCGTCCATACATGTAATTTGATTGTAATCCAATTGCAGGCTACGCAGTGAGTGAGCACCTTTGAAAAGTCGTCGTCCAATCGTTGCAATCGCATTATGTGATAAATCTCTGCAGAAGCGAATATAGATACATATCGACAATGAATTATCATTAGGATAAATTTTAAACAATAAGCGAGCAGAGTAAGTGAAGAAAATAATGTTAAAGTCATAGAAAGGCACATGCGATACGAACAGCTTAAGAGTAAGCATAGTAAGCAATTTAGTTTTGATTAACTATCTGTTTGTTGTTACAAGAGCAGCTAGCTAGCTGGCTAGCTAAGCTTAGAAACTTGTCTATAGCATTTAAGTGAAAGATTTATCGAACGAGTTATAACGGGTATAATTTGCACCGAGTCCATCTAATTCAGCCAATTCCAATGAAAATCTTTCCAAGCTTAAGCTTAAGATTGCAATATTGCAATTACACCGTTACAGTAAATAAATCATTGAAACACTAATAGAGATAAATATGTAATGAAAAGTGTGCAAGTATGTATAAAGCTAATTGAAAAGTTCGCATACCCAACAAGTTTGGATTTAGAAAAAAGCCATTTAATAGATTACTAAAGAATTTTGAAAATCGAATCTTCAAGAAAATGTCTTTTTCTTCGTCTTCGTCTTGTAAGACTTCGGCTAACCGTACTTTGAAAACATATCAGGAAACCTTTCATTTTGAAGATGTGTTCTTCAAAAAAAAAAAAAAATCCTTTTCTTCTAAGTATTCAGCAAGTCAACAACAAATATACATTTTCTTCTTCTTCTTCTTCGACTTCTTCTAAGAATTCAGCAAATCAATGACGAATGATTTGTTGTGCTAAGTAGATTTAAAAAAAATATCTGGATCCCTTATAAATTTTGAAAATCAGTCCTTCAAGAAAACATCTTTTGCTTCTTCTAGGAATTTAGCAAATATGCAAAATAGAATTTAGAAAATTATCTTCTTCTTCTTCTTCTAAGAATTCTAAGAAGTTTCATTACGCTAAGTGGGATTTAGAAAAATATCGGACTCCCAATATATTTCGAAATCTAGTCTCCAGGAAAACATCTTTTCCTTCTTCTAGCAAATGTCCAAAACTCTATGCTAAATAGAATTTAGAAAATTATCTTCTTCTTCTTCTAAGAATTCAGTATATCAGTAACAGATGTTTCATTACGCTAAGTGGGGTTTAGAAAAATATCGGGACCCCTATAAATTTCGAAATCTATTCTTCAGGAAAACATCTTGTTCTTCTTCTGAGAACTTAGCAAATGTGCAAAAACTCTATGCTAAATAGAACTCAGAAAAATTTTTCTTCTTGTTCTTCTTCTAAAAATTCAGCATATCGGTAACAAATGTTTCATTATGCTAAGTGGGATTTAGAAAAATGTCTGGAAGCTTTTAAACCTATCTATGTGATGTTACAGTGAAATGCATTCACTGTTAAAGTGCAGCAAGAAGTTATTCTTTCAGCCCCCACTGAAAAGCTAGAGTGTGCTGAATTCGATTAAACAAAGTATAAATATTCCTAATCAGCTTCTAGACTGTCATCTTTACAATCGTTTTGAATTCAGTGACTTTGACTGCTTTGCAATAAACCGCAAAATAAGTCGGACATGATTTTTCAGTTACAAAACAGCGAAAGTAATTTAAGTCGGCTAAATTTGCTGAGTTATGAATTTTTTGAAGTGGAATCCATTTCCTGGATTATTGATTTAGAATTCGCAGATTACCATTGGAATCCTTTCAATCCATTACATGAATATCACTGTAGCAAAAAGAGGAACAACTTGAAAGTTTACATAATTGTGAAGTCCAAGACTGGTGGAAGCGCCTTAGGAATTGTTCGAGCAATCGACTTATTCACTGAACCTTGCAAATTCAAGGAGTTACTATGTTGCAGTTATTAAGTCGACTAAAGTTGCTGAGTCATTAATTTTTTGAAATAGCTCCCCTTTTCTCTATTATTCATTTGGAAATTACAGAGTACCATGCGAATCTTTTCGATCGATTATATGAATAGCACCGTAGTAAAAAGAGGAACAATTCATAAGTTTACATACTTATAAAGTTCAAGACTGGTGGAAGTGCATTCGCAATTCTTCGATTAGGGGTCTAATACAAAATCACTTTATATATGGATGGAATAAAAAAAAAATCTATTGCCTTCAAAAGAAAACTCAAAAATATTTATGCTTCTCATTATCCATGTTGTTTATCCTTTTAGTTCTGCGAACTTTTCAATTAGCTCATTAGATGTAAGCATGTATGCGTGTATATGCTTTATGTATATATATATTATGTATATATGTATTTTGGGAAGTTTTTCGATACTTTTGCTTCATTACTTACAATCGCAAAAGATTTGCTGAACTTGCAACGAAATTTTCTGGAATTGCTTTTAGTCGATTGTTGTTTAATCGTCTGCCATAGGTAGAGGTATATTTATAATGCGTGATAGCAAGCAATCGGTTACGTGCACATGTTGTAATCAATTCCAGGGCAATAGTGCAACATGTTCGAATATATGCAGAGAAAAAAATAAAAAAAAAAAAAAAACAAAAAACAAAAAACAAACAAACAAAACAAAGCAAACAAACAAATGAAAAAAATAAAAAAAATTCAAAGATAAAAAGTANCAAAAAACAAAAAACAAACAAACAAAACAAAGCAGAGAAAAAAAAAAAAAAAAAAAAAAAAACAAAAAACAAAAAACAAACAAACAAAACAAAGCAAACAAACAAATGAAAAAAATAAAAAAAATTCAAAGATAAAAAGTAATCAAAAATAAGAATCGAATAAATAATTAATCTAGGCATGTACATGCTTATGTGTATATTCATCTCAATATGTATATACACACACATATATACATGTACATATATGTATTATGTATATATATATATGTATATATGTATATATATGTATATATGCCTATATATGTGTATATGTATAGATATTTATATATGTATATATGTACGCATATATATGTATATACACGTATATATATATGTGTATATATATACATGTTTTTATAAATCTAATTATGGTAAGCAATTGACGGCAATTTGAGCATAAAAATTTCGAGTATTATGTAGAGAAACTGTAAATATTATATATGAAAATATATATGTGTGTGTATATATAATATGTATATATATATATTTATGTATATACATTTATGTAATGTATTTGTATGTGAATGCACAACATTAACTTTTTTAAAAAGAATCATGCGAAAAATATTCTCAATTAACTTACAATTGCTCCAATGAGATTAAGTCCTGAAAAGTGCCTTTTTCGATTGTATGAATTTGGTTATCAGTTAGTTGTCTGAAATGAAACGAATGAAACAAATGAAAGGGAATGAAATCAATTTAATGCGCTTTCGTTAATGCGCGCTCAAGAGTATATTTGTGTCATATTCAAGAATTCATTTCATTTTGATGGGCAAACGTTTATCTTAATTTAATGAAAAACTCTCTCTCTCTCTCTCTCCCGCTGTCGGTTGCCTGGATGTGCGCCACGTATTCATATCACGATTTACATGGAAAATCGATTACTCATATGGTCTTGTAAAGCACACCGCAAAACTTATACGAGGTTTATTAAGTTATTTAAAGACTCTATAAACAGGAAACCCATGGAAATCTGTCTGTCTGTCTGTCTCTCCGTCTGTAAAAATTCTGCATAAAGTTTAAAAAAATTGTAAAATGAGCGTAATTAAGATGATGCCTAAAACAAAGGGAATAGAGTGAAAGTGAAGAAGAAGAAGAAATGAACCTATAGAACATTTTCTTATTCGCTTTAATGCTTCTCGATTGTTTTTACTTATAAAATCTGTCAAAAAAGAACCCGGAATTCTCTGTTGAATAACTTCGATGTTCCAAAATGTATTTATTTTTGTACTCGCCAGCGAGAGAGTCGAGCGAAGTCATTTTGCCAAAACGTGTGTAACATCTAAAAGAAAGCTTCAGACATCCTATAACATACGGTGAGCTGCGTTCAAAATAAAGGTGACTTTCTATTTTTCTCGAAAACTATATATTTACTCATCAATGTCTGTTTTGTGTCCCCTTGAAAGTAATCCCCTTTACATATAATACACTTGTGGCAGCGCTTTTTCCAATCCGATGATGTCAACATATGTTGAGGACATGTGTATTAATATAACAAACAGAGAATTCGTAGCTGACGAAACTTGGAACGTTCCCTTGCGTTTTGAACGCACCCCGTATATATTATTGACTAGTGCGAAATATGGAACTCACTTAAGCTTGTCTGTCTGTTCGTCTACCAGTTATCAGTGATTCGGTCGTTCACAAAAATAAAGATATCACCAAACATTCAAATTCTAAAAACATTGGAAGTTTTATCGCTCAAGTTGGTGCTGAAAACGGTCCAAGTCGATCAAAGGACTCGCGTACAGAGTAACGTAAAGTGAGAATACCTCTGCCTTTTGTGTTTTTGTTTTGCTCAATACTCACAAACTAAAAAAGACACGCGTTAAACGTTTCCGTGGGGAAGATCGTGGGCCGCGCCCGTCCAATATTACAGAAAGTGATAATTTAGGCTTTTCCTTCTTGTTTTTTAGTCTTTTTTAGGGTAAGCTGGGCTTAACATTATTATGTTTAGGGGAAAGGCGGTGGGTGTGTCGGCCACAGTCGAATACAATTTTCTTAAATGTTTAAATTGGTAAAACTGTAATCTGTTAAGATTCGAATTTTTAGAGTCACTGGAAAAGTAAGTTGTTCTTGTTCTTCGTAAAGGTTATCGTGAATTATTAGTGAAAAAATATAAAACGTATTTTGTTGCTTGCAAAGCAAATCCAATGGCTTGTAGTGCACGTATATTAGCATACGAACCAGCCCTCCTAACTAGGCCCCATAAGCTGCAGTTTGTTCAACAAACTTTTCCTTATGCCTTTAATTGACATTTTTCTTAGCGATTTTCCTAAACAATAATTTCGGGATTTAGCAAAATGTCATAAGATGAGTGCAGTGCTCGTTCGACCACATTAGTTCGGAATGTTCTTTAGGTACGACTTCATGCACACTCATGGAGCATATAGTGCCCTTTGGGATCTACTCCAATATACTTGTGAATGAACTGAAAAGTTGTGCTCAGCTCCGAGGTTTCCTCTCACTAGCTTCTCAAATCCATCAATGCTTGGAACCTTTGAAATTCGGTTAGAACGAAGTCAGGTTTCACCGAATGTTTTCCCTATTCATATGACTGTCCGTACAACTTTAGATTGAACTCAAACTCCGTGGGATAACTTATTGCAACGCTATAGATTTATAGCAAAGGTAAAGATATATACATGTTTTTTAATAGAATAACTTCGGCTTACTACACACACATTTGCACTGAATGTAAATTTTTTGCAAATAATACGATCTGTGCTTTCAAATGAATTTTAGGTTCGAATTCGAATTCGCTGCTTTCTGTTTTTGCTGCTGCGTCCCTTACAAACAGATGTTAGTAATTAAATTATTATATCGCTTCTATGCAACGATGATGGTTTCACTTTTTTCACCTTGTGGTCGAGTGTTAAAATTAAATGAAATAAAATTTCCTGCAAAAAGGTTAACATATATCATGGAATCGCACAAATCAATTAATAATTTGTTTATTACTCGTCAGCCATCGTCAGCTACGTCAGGTTCATGTATACGACAAATGTGTTCATAATAATGAAGAGCAGCCCCAACAAAACGCAGAGCCGGAAATGATGATTAATTACAACAAAATCTGGTCATGCGAGTGATTTAAAATATTTGAAAGGACTTTAAAAATCTACCAAAGGAGAGAATATTAACAACAAGAATGTATTTCGATTAGAGAACAGAATTTGATAGAATTTAAACTCAAAGTCTATAGATAGAGTTGCGGGCAGTTTTAAGTCCGTGGCGTTATGGTTAATTTGTTGGGCAATCAAAGCATTGCATTGTTGTTGTTGTATTGAATGAACGTTCAATGAGCTCCTGTCCTTTGTCCTTTTCTCTTGAAGAGGAGTTTTGACGACTTTTTGGCAAAGTAGTTTCTGAATTATTTCTTAGTAGCGCGTATCTGGAGTTAATTGACGAAAGAACTCAACAGCTGACCGCCTAACGCGCTTGCCGATGGAATTGTTTGCTCAATGATTTGCAAAATAGAAATCCTAATGGTTAACTAATGGGCATTGTATAGCTTGAATGACAAGTGCGGATGCGATAACGCGACCGGAAAGTATTCGAGATAGCAGTAGTTTTTTAGAACACCTGTCTTCATCTCCTTTGATCTTGCGCGCAATAGCTTGCAAGAAGGTTCTTGCATCGAATTGATAAAAAGTTATACTTGATATCCAAGCGGCTGTTCGATGAATAAAAGAAGGAAAGAGTTGATGATGATCCGCAATTGATTGATGGAGGAATACGGTGCTGAGTGAGAAGATTTATTGCACTACCAATGGAATGTGAGTTTATTACAAACTATCTCAGTCACAGAAAGGGAAAGAAAAAGCAAGGAAGGTTCAGACTATTTTCGCACTTGCTAGACTCTAATAGATTCTTTTCATAAACTTTAACTCGTTATGTGCTTTGACTTATGCTGAAAGCTTATTCTGCTGAAAAATGTTGACGTTTCTTTTTTCTAGCATTTTTAAATACACTTACGAGTGAGTTGAACTAATTTGCATGGTGACCACCTAAAGCCCAATGACCTGTAATTATCGATCATGAATGCTAAGGCGTAGTTTTACACTTGTATACACTATACGACTTATAATTCAAGGGTACGGTAATTTTGTGCGTGTGTGTAAAGCACCCAGAAGGCTTTGAAATAAACTCACCACGGAAAGTGTTTTCTAAGCTTGTCTGTCCGTCTTGTATTATTGCGTTCAACTTATATATCGCAAATTTTTGAAATTTTTTGCTAAAATTTCACTCATCAGCATGTCTTGGCTCAAGGATGAATGCTATTGAAAATTGTTCGGGTGAACCTTTATTTTAAAAAACCGTTATATAAATCGGTGTAACTGTAACTCTAAAGCTGTATAGGACATTTAATGGTGTGATCCGCTATAATGTGTTTCATTATTACTCTTATCAATATTCGAAGAACAAACCGCAAATGATATAAAAATCGGCCGATGAGATAAATAAAGAAAGAACTTGCAGGTGAGATAAATAATTTAAGAAGCATGAAGTATTCAGAAAGTGAATATTCATATATACAATTCTCATGAGTTTTAACGATTCATCGCCGTATTGCTATTACAAAGCTTAGCCATTCTCTAGAATATCTAAGAGTTCAGGACGATCGCTAAAGCCCTTTTATAGGGTTTTGCAAAAGAAATTTGGTCTTAAGGGTATACAACATATGATTGTGGGGTCTTTCGACACATTAAACCTGCTGATGATTACTTACAGTATCCTTAACTTTGTTAGCCTTTGAAAATCGGATTCAAAAATCACAGTTATATTATTGCCTTGTAAGTCTCTGAAATGAAAAGAAAGAAAAATTGACGCATTAATTAATTGAAGCTAATTAAAGATGTGCGTGAATATAATAAAATATTTTCATGCATTTTGTTTTAATGCAAAATACTTGCAACATAACATAACAAAATAATTAGAAGCGAAATTCCCGCAGCTTTGAACCGAGAAGATCACCACTTACGAGTGGTAAACTAGTTCAATAATGTGTAACATGTGGATGCGTTCCAACAATGAACTCTTATCAATTTTAAAGGGTGCGAGTTTTAAGCTCGCCAACGTTTCATTTCAAACACTCTGTCAATCATTATTCTATGAGTTTGTAGTTTTTTTTTACATTTTTTACATTAACTTAACTGATGGGATGTTGTGTTTTTCTTCTTTAACTGAATACCCTACTTTGGCACACAGCTGTGTTTAGTTAGATATACGACAATATGCGGTAAAATACTTCTTGATTATTATCAAAATGTACAGTGATTTGCTTGCATATAATATCTGTGGTAATATGAGCAACTTTTGAAGCTTTACAATATCCCATGGGAGTGGCCGGTTTGTCTCTTGTAGCGCGCGTGCAAACTTTCACAGTGCCATTAGTTGCACTAGCGGAAAGAATTCAATTTTTTTTTTTTTTGCTTTTGAGAACGGAGGTGTTCTCAGTTTATGCTGTGCTGTAGGCTTGTTTTTCGCCAATTTGCCCCTATTTTCAATATCAACCTGCGTGCAAGAACTTTCAATGTTTCTTCCAAATTTTAAGTTGACAGGTTCATTTTTATGGGCAGCAGAGCACTTACATACAGACGGACAGATGGACATGCTCAGAGTTTATCGCTGATCATAGATATAACATACCTCAAGGAGGCCCTGAAGCTTTCTTGAAAACATTGTAAACGTTTTGACAAAAGCAATATGCTCTGATTCTTCGGTGATGGGTATAAAAAGAAAAATAAGAATAAAATTCCTATATAGAGGGAAAGAGCAGTACGTAACATGCACATCTAGTATAGAAGCACAATCGGTGCCGATGTGAATTCCCATTACTAACGTGCGCTTGAACCGGCGTAAACAAGCCGAATAAAGCGTTAGCAGTACACATAGCAAGTTCATTCACGAGTCTGGACTAAGAAAATTGAAGAACAAAAGTTTAGTTAGATGTGACAGCAGGAAAACACGCATATTAAGGAGAACATGACACGAGATTCGTGATGAACAAAGGCTAACGCATTAAATGACAAGTAATTGTAGCGGTGTGCACTTGAAATCAAAGCTCTGGGCTTCTGGGCGACCTAAATTACTTTTGGAGAGAAAGATCATTTCAATGCGAGAAATTTTGGTAGCACAGTTATTTTACACTTGGGCATGCACTGTACCGCGAATTACACATAAATACAAAAACAAATGTTTAGCAAAGAAAAACTCTTGGAGGAGGGAAAATAAAACCTAGAACGACAATGCAAATAGTTTACGGTTTTCTTTCTTTAGATTTTTCCATGTTTCGATTTGTCGTAAGCCGGTAATCATGAAACAATACATGTTAGGTCAATATTACATTTTTTCTTCTTCTTTCTTTGCAATGTTTATTCACGTTCAAGTTTTGCAATTTTCTCCAATATGAACGGTTGACAAAATGTGAGATATTATCATAGGATATTCCTCAATAACAGAGTAAAAACATTTTCAAGTATTGAAGTTGCTATAGAACACAAGTACGTGTCCAATAGATGTGCTGGAATACAATAATAAAGGCAAAAATGATGACTGAGGCGGTAAGATTTGTGACAGCAATACTGAAAGACAAGAGGTTTTGCAAATTTGCTTGTAACGAGCTGGGTGTAAAGAATTGAAGCCAAAGGATCGCTAATTATTCATTGAGTCCTCTCGATTGAGTCCTTTTGCGACTTCACGGTGTAGGGAGGGTACACCACTACACTTAATGTCGTTATTTTGATAACGACTTTTCAAAATAAGTCTTTACATAGGAAGTGGTCGAAAAAGCGATTGGAACCGAATCAAGTTCACTAGCGTTCGTCCTTGAGCCAAAACACGTCGATATTCCAAAATTTCGTCACAATATCTTCAAAATTTGCTGCCTATAGGTCGAACGCAAGAAAACAAGAGATACGCCCGGACAGACGGACAGACCAGCTTAGGTCGATTCACAAAGTGATTCTAATTCTTGCTTTCTGAATCAATCGGTATAACAAAAAGTCAATCTCAAGTCTTTCTAGGTGTTGCAGACTTCCGCACAAACCTAACATATCTTTGTAATTGTATCGTTGTAGTGGAGGATATAGAAAGCAGGCAGATCCATACACATACATTCGCAATTTTTGGCATATTTATTTGTAGCAAGTTTAAAATCTATAACCTTAAGCTGAACCCAATACGTGCTATAAATTATTATATTCGTTATAAACCCATAGTGGCAATGTGAGCGCGGGATGATGTCCATCATCAACTAGGAATTTAAAATTTCATCTTCTTATCTCTCTCTCATTTCGTGACTATGAACGTTTCAATAAGCAACGGCAGATAAAAAAACGCACTCGAGCGGACGAATATGATTCAAATCAAATTTGGAATCTTGCGCCAAGTTACTAACGCGTACTCATATCTGTTGCAAGCTAAGAATTTTACACTAAAACTTGTTTTCCTCTTCATTGATGGGTAAAAGTAAAGTTGAGAGTCCAGAACAACAGTTCTATCTAAATTGGTTAAGTTTAACCAGTGCAAGTTCATTTGAATGTTCGTTAAAATTAGTCTGACATTAATATCCGTATGGCAGCTGTTTAGTTGGTCAGGCGAACGTTTTGTTTTCAAATAAAAAAAAATAAACTAAAAATTTTTTTATCATAAAAACTTAATTCAAGAACATGTTCATAAAATATTTTGAAAAGTTGCAAACTTGATAGTGAATGTCAAAGCACGCACGTCTCTCTCTCTCTCTCTCTCTGACGACATCCTTACTTTTCTTTCCACAAAGCATCTTGAGGAAGTTTTTCTGTTGCTTGCAATGTTTAGGGAATGAAACGTTTTCCTTATTTCCCATCACCGAAGCATGAGGGGTATATTCAGTTTGTCAAAACGTTTGCAACGCTCGGAAGGAAGCATTAGAGAGCCCACAAAGTATATATATTCTTGATCAGCATCAAATTCTGTCTGTCTGTTGTAAGCAATCTCCAGGCCGCAAAAATTAAGCTATCGACTTAAAATTTAGTAGAGACCTTGGCAGTTCTTGTGTGCAGGTTGGTATTGAAAGTGGGCCAAATTACTCGAAGGACAAGCCTAGAGTCTTACGTAAACTGAGAACACCTCTGGTTTTTAAAAGGAACAAAAAATTGGTGGTTTGCTCATTACTCATAGACTGCAACAGATAAATGTACAAAAATTTGAGAACATATTCTATAGGCGATGCTGTAGTAGTTGCCTTTGTACAAAAATGGGAAGAATTGACCACGCCTACCCAGCTTCAAAAATCAAAATATGAAGTGTATAAATTCCTGGCCAGTTTCAAATTTGAAATGCAGCTAAATATGTCCGTCTGTCCATCTGTCCACATCCCCAACTGTGGAGTATTTGTGGTAAATATTCTCCCGTTAGCGAAAACGAAGCGACCGAAACTTTCGAAATGACACGCCTATGCGACAAAAACTTTTATTTTGAAAAAAAGAAAAAATCAGCCGCGCCCACTCCATATTACAAGGCATGAAAATGTAGTTCTTTTGGCTTTCTTTGTCTTTTTTAGCATAACGGAGATGGGTATAAGAGATTCGGCCACAACCGAATATAATTTTCTTACTTGTTTTCTTTTAATCCTCCCGTCTCTTGTAAAATTCGTGTAACTTTTCTCAGTTTTTATCTCTATTATAACCACGAAAATTTTAGAAAGACAATGTTTCACTTTTCTAGAATTTGAACGAAGGTCTTCGCTGAGTTTATTTCATTTTATTTTACTTTATTTTGTTTATTTTATAAAGTCTTACTTTTACTTTAGTTCAATTTAAGTGCGTGCGTGCATGTGTATGCGTGTATGTATATCATAAATGAAAGTGTGTTTATATTTGTTCTTAACGGTTTGTTTGTTTTTCTGTTACTTGATGTTGATGCACTAAATATTCAAAGAAAAAACATAGCACACAGAGGGCTTTTTAAAATTTATGAAAATCTTGAATGAAAAAAAAACAAAGCAAAAGTGAAATGCAAACGAATATTCAAACTGGGCCGAAAGCTCTCATACTCATACTCATTCTCGTTCTAAATTGTTAATTGAGGAAAGAAAAATTCTTGAATTTATTTCAATTTTCATTTCAGAAAATGGCTATGAATTTCAGTTTATTTCGAAAGACAAATTAAATTTTCGACGAGAAGCTACAATATGGCACTGATCAACCTATTTCAACTTGTGCTAGAGGTAATCTGCAGGCTCCAATATCAAAGTCTCAATTCATTGTTGAATAAATCTAAAGCGAGTCCTCTTTCCATAAGAACTCTTAGATCAAAATCGCCAGCCGCTGTGGAGTTCCAACCTTCGTAAATATTGGAGCGCGAAAAGTTAAACAGTACGAAATGTTCAGGCACACATTGAAGGCCTCTGAATGAAAAATGCTTCAGTCGATTCATTCGAATGCGAATTTTTGACTTTGGACTCGAAGATAAATAGCGAGACTTTGACATAAAAGAAAAAAATTTCTAAGAATATTTTAAGAAAGTTTTTGCCCCGCGATCTAAGCAATTTTAAAGCGAAAAACGACAGGTCGCTTAACAAACTTATAAAAAAACATTCTCCATGCATGAAAAGAATCCTGTAAGCGAAAGTTGCTCATAAGCTTTTATTACGGGAATCGATCAATTTTCAAGTTATTTCTCGCTCTCAATGGTTGTTGATACGAATTCAATTAAAACATCAATCGACTCTGATTGGTGGCGACAAATATGAACACATAATCTCAACATTGATTAATCAAATTTTCCATGACATTTGCAGAATTTTAGGAACAACAATTTATGGGAATGACATGTAGCTGCCTTTTCTAGAAGAAAAAAAAATCACTGTTATTATTAGAAATCATATCAAGTCCGTATGGCAGGCTTTTATCATATCGATTACTTATTTATGAGTTCCAATAATCTCGAATTCAAGTGAAATTAATTAATGATTAATTGCTGATTAATTTTTAATAATGAATTATTAATTAATTATAATTAATTAAAATCAGGTAGCTAATTAAAAGCATTTCATTAATAACTAATTACCATTATTTAATAATTAGTTAATAATTCATTACTACATCTGTCTCCGATGCACCACTATTTTGACATATGGCCAAGCATTGTTATTACGCAGGAATAGGTTTCATTCACTTCTCCTAGGATAGCCGGAAGTGTTCTATGTGTTCTATGTGTTCTTCCTTTCCATTAGATATATATATGGTCAAGCATTGTTATTACACATAGGGTTCATCTGATAGTATAGTAAAGCATCCACTTTTACTAGGATACCCGGAAGTGTTTTACGTTAATATCAACCCTTCCTTTCCATTCGATATAGTTCCGTAAAAATTTTATTGTTCAGTTTGAGCAACCAGGTCAGGCAGGAAATGGCTGCAGGTAATGTCAATGTTCTTCCACAATTAATTTAGTTTTTATTTAATACCTATGGACTACTAGAGTCTTATTCGAAGAAGATTAATCTTAAAATATTTAATTAATACGCACTCAAGTGCCGGTTGCTAGAAGACTTCTTTTTTTGCCGTAAAATTACCCTCCTAAATGCATCAATCCGGCATTCCTTCTAAGTTAATAGTCTGCCTGGCATTAAGAAAGAATCTCAAACATTATGACTTCATACCTCTATAATGCGGGTGGAAAAAACCTTTTAATGCATGAAACTTAACAGTAAATAAATTTTACAAAATCGGTCATCACTCGAGTAACCCAAGTGATATAAATTACTAAAAAAAAAAAAGAAGAAAAAAAGATTGAAGAGTGGACAGGCGTTTTTAAACAGCTTCAACATGTTTTTTACTTCTTTCAAAAACAATCAATGGCCACTTGAAATCCTAACAGGCTACAACAAAAAGGAAAACAATAAATGAACAAAAAAAAAAAAAAACAATAAAATTGTACTCCGAAAAATTTCACGTAAAATATCCGTATCTTAAGAGGGGAACGAGGTTCGAACGAGGCAAACGAGGCGTAAAATATTATCTCAATGACGACGTGTTGTAGCAAACGGTATGGAAATGAAATCCTCTTTAAATTTGGCGTTAACTCATTCTCGACCACACGTGGACTTTTTGACAATTAGCGTTTATGACTGCTCTTATGTGACTCTTTAAGCATCAAATGACGTAACGAAGCCTTACGTTCATTAAAATGTTCGAAACAAATGTCTACGGATAAGATTTCAATTTGTATGACAATTAATGGTAAGTTTGAACGGTGCTTCAGCGGTTGTCTATCGGATTTTGGCCTACAGTTACAAGTTATATACATTTCCGTTAAAATTATCCTCATAGCGTATTATATCATAAAGCATATGTATACACTTCCATGTACATACACAAGTATATATATACGCAAGAGAATGTCAACATGTGCAGAAACTTGTCCATGACTGCCATTGTCATGATGGAAACAATGGTTCAAAATGACAGAGTTTATATATATATGTATTATATAAATACATTAATACTGCATATATATATATATATGGATAAGTAGACACAACCATATTTACACAATCTACGTAGATGGATTATACTTATGTACAAGTATATGACACTAATCCTTAAAATTTCACAGAAATCTAATTTTATAACTTAGGAAGTAAAAGTTTTAAAGAACTGCTTTTCCATAGAAAGGCAATCAAATAAGTCTGAAGAAGCAAAAGAAGAAAAAGTAGAAGAAAGAGAAAAAAACTTTAACGTATCGAATTTATTGTTCAGTAAAAACGAATTTTCGTTTGTTGCATTAGGCTGTTGGGTAAGTTCTGGTACAAGCAAGAAAATATAGACTTATACTCTTTCAGGAAAATGCAGCTCAGTATGGCAAGGGGAGGACGGAAGATGCCTAAAATACACTACGCTGAGATGAGAGGTTACTTTATTTTTATTAATCTTGCAGAGCTTTTCTTAATGAATTTAAGGCAGCTGTGCTTGTCATAGGAAGGTACTTATTTTTTCAGTTGATCGAGTCTAAGAGCATCAGGTCAAAAGTGTTTGCCAATGGATTAGAGAAAAGAGAGAAATAAATTTTGAGGCTAAACTCTTAAAGTTATCCGCTTAAGGTAAAAAAACTTTATATTAATTTCTCGTTCAATATAAATTTTTTCAGGCGATCGACAAAAACTAGCTCTGATCGACTTTTAGTTGCCTTATTCATCATTCATTGTCTAGTCCTTCAAAAGGATATTATTACCCTTTCCGCCTTAAAATAACATTTTATTAAACAAGCACGAACCTATTGGGTGCCATTTTGGCTTAAGCTAACCAGAAGATTTTCTTGAAGTTCTCATAAAGTCCTTAAGTCTATATAATTTTGATCAGATTGAAATTTTGAGTAGAGTTGCATCCATATTCATCCTGCTAAACGTGTCCGCCGTTACGTTTGCCAAAAATTAAGATAGATTCGCAAAAGTGATTCAGTTAGGCTTCTGACGATTTTTGCAGTGACTTTGAAAGTTTATTGTACCTCACAGCACTCGTAGCGCAAGCATGTGCTAAGTTTGTGCGAATCCATTCAATCCCTAGAAGGACTTGAGAGAGACCAACCTTTTGTTACATGTATCGATACAGAATTACTTTCTAATTTGACTTAAGCATCTTAAGTCTGTCCATCTGTCCATCTTTCTTTCTTGTGCTCAAGCTATAGCTCGCAATTTTTGAGATATTTTGACGAAATTTGGACCAGCTATCGCCCAAGGACAAACACTATTCAAAATGGTGATTGGTATAGCATCTTACATTAAATTATTCAATCAATCCTTTAATTAAGGGTTTTTTTAGATAATGCCATAAGAATCGAAACTGTAGTCCGAAACATAATAAGACATCGATTGTCACAGGTGTAAACCAGTAGCGGGGATGATAGGACATTGCTGTTCAGTGCCTACTACGAATGGAATCGAGCGCGATCAGGCTAAAAAATCAATTCTTCATATGCTTTCAAATATCGTGGCAGTTTTTTGGCCCGATTTCATAAGTTACTCTATGATGAGATCGTTGTGATGGATTTTACCTCATTATTGATGTAGACGATTACTGTAGTATACAGGTTGGCAGTGCTGCCAATTTTACAACTCGTCAAGATCCAGCAGTATATCTTTTCGAATTAAGCAGGAAAAATGTACCAAAGATTCAGTTTTCGTCAGAGTATAACTAAATCTATTCAAAGCTTACACATTATCCATAGCTTAGCTGAATAATTTACGCTGTTACACCGTTGTGTAGGACAAAAAATGCTTCAGGCATTTAAAGGTCCTAAACGCGATATTGCAGGGATAATAAAAATGTGCGACGACTTAAAGTTTAGGGATAGTACTTTCATACGAATAGATCACTATTTTAATCTCCACCCTAGAGAGCTAAGTACACTGTACTATTTACGTTAGACGAAGCTATATTTTCAGATGATGATTCTAGAGAAATGATGAGAGAAAGTCGGATACGCTCTAAAAGAAAATAGAAAATATGTAGTGGGTGTTTAGCGGCGCCATCGAAACATTAAGTGCGAAAAGTGTTTCCGATCGGCCCGCAATAAATAAAACGGCTTTGCAGCTTTGCTATCTTTTCGTTTTGGTTTAAAAAACTAAAAATGCTTAGAACAAGTGAAAACACAAGTGGGTTAGAGCACACCATTAAATACCCTACACCACGCTACATTATTCAAATAACGGCTTTTCAAAATAACGCGTTATGTAGAAAGTGGTCAACGAAGTGGTTCAATTCACACCATCTTCAATAGTGTTCCTCTTTGGGCCTAAATGTACTAAATTTCATCAAAATATCTCAAAAATGCGACCTGAGGATCGAATATACGAAACCAAGGCAAGACAGACGGGCAGACAAGTTTAGATCGATTTAGCAAGTGATCTTAGTTCGGTATAATAAAAGATGAGTTTATCTCAAACTCTCCTGGGTGTTGCATAGATTCGCACAAAGTTTACATATACTTGTACTATACGTGGCACGTGGTATAACAACGGCAGACACTTGCCGAGCAGCCCAATACTTTTGAAAAGCGAATGCATGAGAAGTTATTTTCAAAGTTATTTTCAGAGAAAATATATCATTAAAAAGTTTTAACAATCAGTCTAATGTAATGCATACATACATATATATATCTATATATGCATATTTGTATATACAACATTTATATGTATATATAAAAGTATGTACATATGTACTTTTATGTAAGTACGTACATAAGCATATAACTTCAATAAACTGTGTGACAAGTAATGTGCTGATGAGTGTGCTACAAAAAGCATACTTATTAAGAGCATAAATAGGCAGGTTCACACACACAGACACAGGTGCAGTCACGAAATCTATGTACACTTAAGTATTTAATATATAAATATATATATACGTGACGTGGTATACTTACAATCTTTCTACGTCAGCCGATATC